>WOXC01009029.1:0-69553 GCA_011680675.1 Gymnobelideus leadbeateri | reverse complement strand
TATATAATTTAAAATTTGTATTTCAAAGTACTCAAGAAAGCATCACACAAACACATACACACACACACACACACACACACACACACACACACACACACACTGGATCCTTTTTTTTCCCAGCAGACTACTGGCAACAATCAAAGATGAGTGTGATTTCTGCATAAGCGTGAGTGATATGAAATTTTAAAAGTAAATCTCCTATAACATTACAGGCAAAGAAATATATGTTAAAATTAATTTCCAATGCCTTTTATTTTTACTCCTACCTGCTAAATTGAAGGTTAAAAAGATAGAATTGATTCACACAATAGATTTGATAAGTACTTATTAAGTATATAGTATGCACAAAGCACTATCACAGGGTATGAAGATTAAAATAAAATATACTATGCCCACTAGGAGGTTCTCTTGTATTAATACAAGATATATAAAGATAAATAAATTTAGACAAAGTAATTAATAGAACATAATTTCTAAGGGAGGGGGAAATGGAAACCAAGGAATCAAGGTGAAACATCTTGTTACCAGAGGATTAAAGCAAATATATTTCCTTTGTAACTATTATTTCTTGATGGATTAAAAAATAAACAAATTCATTTCTCAATGTTGGTTTAGCATAGGACCTTCAATATAGAAAGTGCTTGCTTAATAATTTCTTTTTTCCTTCATTCAGCTATAGCTTTTTAAAAGCAATCCATGTTTTGTGTTTTCCCCAAGCACTTTTAGCAGTGAACTGCAGGAAAAGTTAATGTCATTAATGCTTTTCTCACCTTGGGTCTTCTCTAGATCCCAGAACACATTTATATATTTCTAATTTAAAACAACAAAGAGAACTTTCACACACTAACAACCGTATGAGTATAATCAACTATATTACAAAATGAATTGTGTAATTTGGATGTAATGAGACTAGCAATGTGCTGAAGATGGTGTAAAAAGAGTATAGCAGTGATTCAGAAGTTATTACTCAATTCATTTAATGAGTCTAAAGACTTAAGCATATTAGGGGGTTAAAAATGCCTTAGAGAAATTATTCAGTAAAGATTAAAATAGGGGATGCTGAGAAAGGGTTTTCTAAGTATGAGACTAAATGTATCAAACATACTGTGCTATGGTCAGACACTAAGATTATATTGGAGACAGTGTAGTGTAGTGGAAAAAGCACATGGACTGATTTAAGAAATCTGGCTTAGAGCTGTGTGATAATGGGTAAGTCACTTTCCATCTCTGAATTTCATCTTCATCTGGAAAATGAAGCTAATAAATAATATCAGTACTACCTCCCTTACCTACCTAAGAAATTTCTTGGGAAAGTGGTTTAAAAATCTTAAAATATCAGGTAAACTTGGATAATGATAATGATGGTGATTGAATGATGATGATGGAGGTGATGTCCTATTTTGCTCCATTTCATCTATCTCTTTTTAGGAGACCATATATTTGTGAAAAAAAATGTGGGCTAGCAATAAATTGTTATAGGGTGAGTGCTTTTGATATTTACTTACAAGGTTTCCAAAAATTTTAGCTATAATGGCTCCTTAGTGTCTTCTCTTTATATCAATGGTTTAAAAAGGAAACTATTGTCCTTCATAGAAAGAAGATGATATGGTTGACCATATAATCTGATGACTATGCTCTTTAGGTCGTTTTTACAACTGTCCATCCGAACACTATCACCTAGCTTCTTTATGAGAAGTGGAACATATTTGCAAGATGGTTGACCGGGATTAGGGAAACGTTCTGTGACACTCACCCTGAACAAAGTTAATTGGCCTTTTCAGGGATATAGCTCAATACACTGGAATAATAACTGAATGTGATTCAATTCTTTAACTATTTTTCCCCCTTCGTATTCTGCAATGCTCTCCAAGCATTGCAATATTTCAGTATTCTCTGGTTTTTTTTCAGACTTCAAACTGCTTCAAGTTGGTTACTCAGCTCTTAGTAACATTTTTTTTTTGCTTTTTGGAGGGCAATTAGGGTTAAGTGACTTGCCCAAGGTCACACAGCTAGTAAGTGTTAAGTGTCTGAGGCCGGATTTAAACTCAGGTCCTCCTGACTCCAGGCCTGGTGCTCTATTCACTGCACCACCTAACCGCCCTTCTTAGTAACATTTTGATTGGCTGCCCACTGACATTAGGAAACATTTCACTTGGCATAGCAGAAATTAGGAAGTACAGCAGTTTGGTAAGACAAATATCAGTCACTTCTTCTTGCCTTAAACCTTTTGACCTCCCATAATATTTTGCTAGATTCCATTGGAAGAAATCAAGCTAAATCATGGAGGATCCATGGTCCTCAATCAATTAATCAATATGGGATGTCTTTTGTTTAATTTATAGATGAATTATACACGTTATTGCTTAGCCTTCTTTTCCAGTTTTACATTTCGTAGAGAAGCCACAGATAGGCTTCCCTCCCACTTTTTGTAAAGCTTCAGAAAATGAGCCAATGCTGCAGGCAGGTTCAGCAGAGACACTGCAGTTAGACTTGGCAAATCCTCCTGGAATCACATTTATCTTTTGCCAATTATATCTGGGCTGTCTGTTTTTACAGTATTTAATAGCTTCTGACCTTATTAATTCAAATTTTTATTAAAGATCCATTGACAGTAACTGGCATCATTTCTACATAACAACCTAAACTTCTAGAAGATTTCAACACAGGTCTATGATTGTTAGGGACTGCCTGGTATACTGGGAGCTGTTGCCTATTAGTTTTAACTTAAGAACTAAAATGTATCTTCTCTGCTTCCTCCCCTCACACCCAATTTAATTCGATGGCATGACCTTTCACTAACAATTGTGTCATTTAAAAAGCTAAATGACTCAGACCTGTTTCTAATAGGGATTTCATCCAATCACAATCTGAGAAAGCTGATCATAATTCCTCCCCATGCCAAGCATAATACTACAACCTTTAGTACTATTACTGAGCTGTTCCTTCAGTGTTTTTTTCTCCTTCTTCCCCAAACAAGGTCATGTCATTAAACTGTAACCTTCTCTATTGAGTTATTTTCGTCCCACCCAAAGCATAACTACCTTTCTGAATAAAGGATAGGCATGGGATGAGCCTCAGGATACAGAGGAAATTGTGGTGTTAAGGATGGAGAATTACCTCACAGACTTCTCTTTTTCTAAATCCAAGGGAAGGTGAAACCCTATTGGTATGGGGGAAGAAAATAATAGGGGTCATGGACTGGAAGGGAATGGCCTGCTGGGTGACAATATGTAAGTGCTGTTTCTCATATGTAACATGCCACACATCATTTCTTTTTCTATTTCTTTTTTTGCAGAGCAATTGGGGTTAAGTGACCTGCCCAAGGTCATACTGCTAGGGTTTGGGTTTTTTTTTGTGTGTGTGTGTATGTGTTAAGTGTCTAAAGCCAAATTTGAACTCAGGTCCTCCTGGCTACAGGGCCGGTGCTCTATTCACTGTGCAACCTAGCAGCCCATTTATTTTTCTTTAAACAAGACATATCCCATGTTAACATTTCATTCACCTCCTCACCTCTACCTTTCAGAACTGTCAGATTCCTTTAAGACTCACCTCAAGCATCATCTCCTCCAAGAAACTTTTCCTGATTCCCTCAGCAATTAACTACTGATCCTTTTTTTATAAAATCACTTTGTATGTTTTTATTATATAGTCTATTTGCTTATCTCTGTATAGAATGTAAACCTCTCAAGGGAAAGCATAGTTGTTTATTTTTCAGAGTTTGTATCCCCAGTGCCTAGCATAGTGCCCGACATATTTGTTGTTCAGTTGTTCAATCTTTTCTGACTCTTAATGACCTCATTTGGGGTTTTCTCTGCAAAGATACTGGAGTGATTCAGCATTTCTTACTTCAGCTCATTTTACAGATGAGAAAATTAAGGTTAAAAAGGGTTAAGTGACTCTGCCCAGGGTTAAATAGCTAATAAATGTCTGAGGACAGATTTGAACGAAGGAAGATGAGTCTTTCTGACTCTAAGCACAGCACTCTCTTTGATACATGTTCGTTGAATATGAAAAATGAAAATAATTCAGTAACTCACAAACAATGTCAGAAAATTAGATAGAAACATGACAGTCTATTGACTCATTTTGCATAATTTTTTTTGGTGTCCAGCTATTAAGTGCGGGGAATAGAACAAGCAGTTATAAGGAGATAGGAGAACTCAAGATGAGAACAGAGAATAGTGAGCCACCCAGCTAATTTGGAATACAAAGGGGAATATTATAAAATAATGCTGGAATGGTTAAGTTGAAGCTCTATTAAAGATGGCTTTGAATGCCATAATGAGTTCATCCTTAATTCATTAGGTAGCAAGGAGCCAGTGAAGGTTTTTCTATAGATGAGTAAAGTGATCAGAATATTCAAAGATTTCATTTACATTAATGTGATGGGATGGATTGGGAAGTGGGTGTGGGAAGAACACGAAGATACAGAAACATTCTAAGTGGCTATTATGATTATCTAGGATAGATGACAGGGGTACAATAATGAGAGTGGAGAGAAAGAAGCCAGGACAAGAGAAGTTTTGGTTGTAGGTAATTGATATGATCCTCAATTATTCCCCTGAGCTTAACTTGAAACTGCACTAAGACTTTTGATATACCTTCTACTTTGGGTGAGGGTATCTATTTTTCATTTGACCTATTTTGTCTTATATCACAGATGTTTATGTACAGATAACTGGATTTAATTCTTGGTTCTGATATCTACTATGTGGTTCCTTAGGAAATTCACTTAAGTAATCTGTGTTTCAGTTTCCTCATCTGGAAAATGGGAACAAAAATACCAACATGTATAAAACATCCTAAGGCTTGTAAAGACCTTTATATAGATATGTGCCAGACACAATGAGAAGTGCTAGGGACATAAAAGAGAGGCAAAAGACAATTATCTCTGCCCTCAAATAACTTACATCCTAATGGGATACTCAGTGAGATAAGTACTATTGAGGTTATTATCCCTATTTACAAGTGAGAAGACTCAGGGTCAAAGAAGTTACATGAGTGAATAAAGGGATGAGAAAAAATATGATTATTATGAACAAAAACTGTGTGAAGTGTGGAGGATACAACCTGAAAAGTGAAAACTGTTCTTGCTGTCAAGGAGTGAACATTCTAATGGGAGAGAAAACACACATAGGAGGCGTCAGCTGCAAGTCAGACAGAAAGGTTCCATGGTCCATAGGATGCAGTGCCAAAGCAGATGGTAACGCAGCCACTTTAACGTCATTTTCATTGATCACACAGATAGTAAGTGTCAAAGGGAGGATTTAATCCCAGGTCTGCCTAACTCCAAGTCCAACATTCTGTCCACAAAGACTAAACTATATTGCCTCTTATAGTGACAAAATACTTAAGAAAAATGAGAAAGGAAAGAATAATTTCATTTCATGTTAACAGGAAGGTTTCGTGTAGGTAGTGACATGATTTGAGCCTCGCAGGAAGAGAAGTATTCTGAAAGCCAGACATAAGGAAGGAGTGAATTTCAGTCATGGGAGACAATCTGCAGAAATTCACTAAGGCAGGTAATGTCAGGTTGATTTCAGGTAACAGCAAGTAGTCCAGCTTGTTTGAAACAAAATTTTGGAGGGGGAGTAATGTGTGATTCAATTGTCAGTTTGGATTAAGATTGTGTAAAGTCTTAAATGAATTCTCTTATTTTAATCAAACTTCTATGTGGCTATTTTCTTCCTCATATCTTTTTCTTCCCCACTATATTATTTGCAGATGTTATCTTCTTGATTTTTTCCCCTCCTCCTATTTTTTTCTTCCTTGAATACCTAGAAATAACTCAACTAAATTCTTTACAATTGATTCATTAAATAATAATCAGGTGCTTCCCCTAAGTAGAGAATATCCAAAATCTTTTATAGCAATGTAAGAAATATGAAATGATACTTAAGAAATTTACTCTCATTCAGAATTTCCAAATGCATGATAAAAATTTTGATATCCAACTTCTTACTGACTGTGATTAACATAGCCTTCTTGTTCAGTGTTTCAAGGCTGTCATATTTTTTCCTAGTGATTTGATTAAAAAATAAACAGTTTGGCATGTTTTTACTTAAAAAAACTTTGGTATCTCTGCCACATGAAATTTTACAAGAAAATAGAGGTGTAATTTTTCAAGATATTTAACATTTGATTCTATATAAGAATAATAATGATCCATATTTTAAAAACTGTCACATAACAAACCATGGTACATTAAACAGGTTTACAATTTTTCTGTATCGATATTTTAAAATATTCCAATTCTTTATTGTATGTATATATTATTGTATGTATATATGACTTAGACAATCAATTTAGATGTACTGATTTTATGTGTGGTCTAGAGATGATCTGGGGCTTTCAAAGGCTATACTGGTACTCTGCTCTGGTAGATTCTCCAAATGTAAAGAGGCTTTGAGGCTGGATCAAGAGAATTACTGTATCTATTGGTCAAATATCAGACTAGCTAAGGAAGGAAGAATACATATTTTAAATGCTGATCACTTAGTGATGATTTGTTGGGGGTGCAGGGATGCTAAAGCAACTGATTAGACAAAAGAACATATACCCTTACACTGGGTAGCATAGTCCCATCCCTTTTACCTGAATCAATGATGGTGATATGAGTAGCTAGAATGAGGCCAGAGTATCCTAAGGAGCATATATTTCTTGAGGAGTATTTTTTTTTTTTGCATTTTGGAGGGCAATTGCAGTTAAGTAACTTGCCCAAGATCACACGGATAGGTTTTTTTTTTGTTTGTGTGTGCGTTAAGTGTCTGAGGCCAGATCCGAACTCAGGTCCTTCTGACTCCAGGGCCGACGCTCTACTCACTGCTCCACCTAGCCGCCCCAACATATATTTCTCTAACCATCAAAAGACAATAACAATGTCCTTAGAATGTCTAAATTCCTTTTGTGAATGATTTATAATTTGGTGCAAAATTTGATAGTTCTAACAGAATTGTCAACATAGTTAAAAATGCTTCACAAAATATATAAGATCTTTGAAATATTGGAATAAATTTTGCCCAGGTCAAAAAGCAGCCTTTGGAATTCATCCAGTTTCTTAGTGTGTGATTGCCACTGAATCAAATATATTGGACACTAAGTAAGTGTTCAATAAAAACTTCTGAAGTTAATGCTTGTTGAATAAATTGTGTGAATACCTTTAAGTGTGGCCAAATTACTACAGCATAGCAAATTCCCTATTATTGACAACAATTGAATAAGCAATCTTATAGCACACTCATCTAATAGACCTTTGTTTTTAACAATACATGAGAAAAAATGAACCCTCTAATATGATGACCTTTTACATTCTAAATTAATTAAAATATTTATTAAAAATTAAGTCAAGATGTGTTCTATAACTTCATTATTTTCTTAAAAATAGAAGAAAACTACTAAGGCTATTCTATAATTTCAATTTATTCTATCTTTTGAAGTTTCAAATATTCCAAATCAAATTGATCTTCTTTCTCATACAACACTCTTGGGACTGATAAGTCACACCATGAATACTTTATTTCTAATAAAGATGCCAACATTTCTCTTAGTCACCCCCATTGAAGACCTGAATCAATTTTGACTCCTTCTTTGCCCTCTTAAATGCAATCAGTTGCTCTTCATTCATACATTCAGTCATTTTAAAAAGCAATATTGCTGTTACTGTATATAATGTTCTCTTGGTTCTGCTCATTTCACTCTTCACCATTTTGAGCAAGTCTTTCCATGCCTTTCTAAGATCCTTGAGCTCAACATTTCTTATAGCACAGTAGTATTCCATCACATCCATACACCGCAATTGATGGGGATCCCTGCAATTTCCAGTTCTTTGCCACCACAAAGAGAGCTCCTTTACTGCTATAAATGTCTGATTTATTTTCAAAGTTATACATTGTACATTTCCTTCTATCACATTTTTACTCACTACCAATGGATTTGTCCCCTACTCTCTAGTCAGGACAGATTCATTGTTATTGTAGTTTTTCCCCTAGACCTTTCAAGTTCACAAAGTGCTTTACCAGTTCCCATTTAATCTTGACAAAGGCTTTGTAAAATAGCTTTCACGTGAATTTATATCCACATTTTGCAAATGAGGAACATCAGACAAGGAGTTTGAGTTACTTGTTCATGTTCACTCGGTAAGGATTCAAACACAGATCTTGAAAACTCCTTCCCACTATAATAAGCTGACTCTCAAATACAGCCTTGGATTTTTAGCTTCTTAGTCTTTATTCACACTCATCTCTTTACACAGTATCATAGCTGAGAATAACGTGGCCCAAAAGTCAACCTGAAGAATGACTATGGACTTTTGCTTTCAGGGAAAGGGAGGAGCTAATGATATTGTTTGCCACTCGGTGTGATGATTCCTATTGGGCACACCTTGACAATTTGCACATATAAGCATCTATGAATAGCATCCTTCCTCATCTTTGTCTATCCAAATCCTATGTGTTCTATTAAAATGTCTATATCCCAGAGAGATTTAAAAGAAGGAATAGGATCTATAGTTTAAAAAATATGATAAAGAAAGCAGAAGATTGGGGAAAGTTTATAGACAATTTCTCAGATAAAGGTCTCATATCTCAAATATATAATAATCTTTGTCAAATCTATAAGAATACAAGTCATTCCTCGGTTGCTATATGGCAAAGGATATGAAAAAGCAACTTTTTAATGAAGAAATCAAAACAATTTATAGTCATGTAAAATGTTCTAAATCATTATTGATTAGAGAAATGCAAATTAAAACAATCTTGAGATATCATTTCACACTTTCTAGACTGGCTAAAATGATTGAATGTGGCAACTGTTGGAGGGTTTTTTAAAAAAACAATCGGGATCCTAATTCATTGTTGGTAGAATTGTGAACTAATCCAACCATTTGGGAAAGCAATCTGGAATTATGGTCAAAGGGTTATTAAACTGCCTCTACCCTCTGACCCAGAAATACCTTTCTTTGGTCTATTTCCAAAGATGATTAGGGGAAAAGGAAAAACCTATGTGTTCCAAAATGTTTATAGCAGCTCTCTTTGTGATGGCAAAGAAGCAGAAATTGCAAGGATTCCCATCAAATGGGGAATAAATTGGCTGAACAAGTTGTGGTATATGATTGTGATGGAATATGCTATTGTGCTATAAGAAATGATGAGCATGATACTTTCAGAAAAACCTGGGAAGACTTATTTGAACTGATGCAAAGTAAAGTGAGCAGAACCAGGAGAATACTGTACATAGTAACATGAATATTTTACAGTAATCAACTATGAATGACTTAGCTATTCTCAGAAATACAATAATCTAAGACAATATTGAAAGTCTTATGAAAAATGCTATCCACATTCAGAGAAAGAACTGATAGAATCTAAATCCAGATAGAAGCATATATATTTTTAGTTTTATTTTTCCTGCTTTTTTCTTTATGTTTTTCCCCATAACATCATTTAATATTGAAATATGTTTTACATGACTACACATATATTAATTTATATCCAATTGCTTGCCTTCTCAATGAGGAAAGAGGGAAGATGGGAGGGAGAATCTGAAGTTCAATTTTTTTAAAGTTATTTTTTACATGTAAATAAGAGAAATGATATTTTTAAATAAACACACCACAAATACATTCTATGCATTCTTCAAAGTCCATTTGAATGTTTCTTCTTTCATGAATATTTCCCTGATTCTATAACTAGTCTTATTCTCCTTTGACCTATACAACCACTTGTTTGCAATTCTCTAAGTTACCTTATTCTATCTTGAATTATTGTGTGTGTGTGTGTGTGTGTGTGTGTGTGTGTGTGTGTGTGTGTGTGAGAGAGAGAGAGAGAGAGAGAGAGAGAGAGAGAGAGAGAGAGAGAAATCTTTACATTCCCTTCAATACCTAATATAGCATAAAGATCATCAAATATCTATTGAATGACTTTTATATTTACATAATTTCTACAAGTTTTGGGGTTTGAGTAGGTGGGGAGCTTTAATAAGGTCTTTTAGCTCTTTGGATATGGTTCTTTCCATTTAAAATATGGTCACCTATGCCCAGAGAAATAGGTTTCTCTTGAAAAAAATGATTTGAGATCTCATAAAGAACAATATTAGTAAAACACTCTCTGATGGTTCTTGCAGAATATCACAGCATGCTCTGTACCATAGGTAAAACAAGCTTTTATCTAGCTAAAAACAACTTTACCTTGACAAGAAATCATTGAAGGAGAGGCGA
Source organism: Gymnobelideus leadbeateri (assembly GCA_011680675.1). NCBI lineage: Eukaryota > Metazoa > Chordata > Mammalia > Diprotodontia > Petauridae > Gymnobelideus > Gymnobelideus leadbeateri. Next base: position 59,340 of record WOXC01009029.1, on the reverse strand, counting down.
ACTGGGTATCCATACCGAATGATCTTCACCATCTCTAAGACCCCGATATATTGTAGCTGAGCAGACACATAAAAATTATCAAAGGTATCTGGCAGCTTAGAGTTATTGGGTTTGATGCAATGAATAAAATGTGGTGTGCCCTTCTGAAGCTTCCCAATGATATCCATGAGAGATTTCTATGGAGAGAAGTAAAACCTAGTTGATTCTCAGAGGAACACATTTATTGACAAGAATGCAGTTTATAGTGAAATTTTGCATGTTCATTTTATTTCTCTCATACTGGGCACTATTTTTGTTTTAAAGATTAATATGAATATCTAAGTTAATTTTATGAGCTAAATGGTGGAAAAAACACTAAGATGCTAATCAAAACCCTCATTTTTAATATATTTAAATGCTGGTTTTACAACATGTATTCAGCCTTAAAAAAATAACACTGACCCTGAGTTGGGATGCCACTGTGACTGGACCTCTCCTTTCTAGTTTCTGCAGAAAAGTAGAAGTTCCCTTCTTTTTAAACAGCTGCAAGGAGAAAAAAAGAAAGCACATGAGAAAGATTTTATCTGAATTTGAGAAAAAGTAACACATCCATATCATCCATAAAATTCCTTGTAGGCAAATACAGGCTTATAACATAAATTCTGAAATCAGAACCAGAGCATTTTTAGCAATTTTAATATATGTAGGGGAAAATGACCTAGTGACTATGTGAAAAACTTTTTTTTTGAGGTGGGAGGGCAGGGCAGTTGGGGTTAAGTGACTTGCCCAGTGTCACATGGCTAGTAAGTATTAAATGTCTGGGGCTGGATTTGAACTCATGTCCTCCTGACTCCAGGACTGGTGCTTTATTCACTGTGCCACCTAGCCATGCCTAAGGAAGCATTTTAATATCATTAGATTATATCTCCAAATTTAACTATAATCAATAACTAAGTAGATGTTCTATTTGATGTCTTTATAGTCAGGTTTTTTAAACTTATAGAATATGCAAATATATCACTTGTCTTCTGAATAATGACAACAAATCCATTTATTTCTGTAGATGTAATATAATAAACACCATGTTATGTTAAGTGAAAAAAGCATTCCCATATGTAGCTGAAATTGAAGATGTTTAGAAGGAATGAAATCTTTGAAAGGAATGTAAGGAAAAGGATATTAAGCAAAAGAAGGACACAGGGACAATTAATTATATCTCATCCAATAGTAAATTGGTTATCTTATTTAACATAATAATTCAGTAAATTACCCAGGTGCAACAGATTTGGTCTATCACACCTGGAGATCTAAAAACCTCAATCTAAAAAAGTAAGAAGATAATTAGCTTTACTGCTCTAGTTGGGGTGAGAGTAGTGATTAAAAAAACAACAACAAACTTTTTGCATCAATTTTGAACTATTTCCATTAGAACAATAACAGATTAATTGCATTGAGGAACAAAAAAAGTCAGATTGCACTAATGAATAATACTTTTCAGACAAATGTGAAAGGAGGTCAGAAATAAAAACAATTTGTATAAAAACTGTACTGTAGGTGTGGTATCCAATTACAAGAGTGTGCAAGATGTTAGTGCTGCATTGTGTCACAGGGACTGAGGCATCCAGGATTAGAAGATTTCTTAGGAAAGAAATATAAGAATGAAGGTATCAAGTGCTCAAGGAAAAGAATGAGAGAAGGGTAAAGTTCCTACTAAGTGAATACCATCTCTTCAAATTATAACTTTTGGTCTAATTTCTTACTGGGACAGAGCAGTTCCTTGGATTGATTTAATTTCTGGGAAATTTGGGTTATAAAAGGCTAATGGATTGCATTTAAATATGGGGAAAATAATGGAATCTGTAACATTCCATTTTATCCTTTTAACAAATAATATTCTTTTTAAAAAAATATAATAAAATAACTTGGCTGCTGAGTTTTTCATTGTAAAGGAAATAAAAGGTTCAAGGGGGACCAAAAGGGACAGAGAAATAAACAAAATGATACCTTTTCTTGCTTACAGAAGCCACCATTTTCCAAGGATGAGGTTTTTTTTGTTTTTGGTTTTGGTTTTGGTTTTTTGTTTTGTTTTGTTTTTTTGCTTTTTGGAGGGCAATTGGGGTTAAGTAACTTGTCCAAGGTCACACGGCTAGGTTTTTGTTTGTGTGTGTTAAGTGTCAAGGATGAGTTTTGCTAAAAAGTTCTTATCAGCATCAATATAAATGTATGCGAGATATATATATATATATATATATATATATAATTTTCATTCTTAAATCTTTCTGAATGCGCCATGCTCTGAAAAAAATAATTTTTCCTCCATGTCCAGTACAATATAATTTTTCTGACACTACTCTAAAACACAACCAAGGTCTTATTTCAATAAGTATAGCAAAATGCATTCCAACTAGGTATAGGACAACATTTCTATTAATTGAGCATGCTGGATATCTTCCCAATTATAGTTCCCTGTCTTTTTATAGCTTTGGCAGAGAAGCAAGGGGAAGAAAGAAACATTAAGACACTGAATCACCCCCCACAAAAAAAAGAAACCTTCTAGATTGCTTCACCTATATTGGTCAATTCTCAATTCTGTTTATGGTTCCGTTTTGTTCTACTAAATAGGCAGAATATATGGAGATATATTCTTAAATGGAACAAATATAAAATTAGAATTAAGTTGAAGGAAAACATAAATACCTTCAAAGCAACCTAAAAATATAAAGCTCCAGTCCATGAAAAATACACATGTCTGTCTGTACAAAAACCTACAATTTATTGTTTGGAGACCAAAAACCTCTGAAGTGATTAATGTCAACAGAATAAGGAAGCTGTGTTTATCCCTCTAAGCTGACTGTCCCTGAAGTTACTTCCCATTCATCAAAAAGACAGCCATAGAGATGAAACATAAATAGGATGTTGCACAGACAACCAATAAAATTATTAATATTGTACTTGCTATTGAATTTTCACTATACTGTATTGTCTTGGGGAGAAAGTAGATTCCATACCTTCTTTCTCCAATTTTTTTCAATGACTCCATTGTATATAGTCATTGTTTCCTTCCATTTACATCCCATAAAGATGTAGAGATGGCTGAAAAAATAATAAGGCTACTAAGACAAATATATTAAGATAGGGAGAAGAGTCACAAAGTTTTCTTACCTTGCTGAGTTCCAGATATTTCTTTGTTTCACTGGTAACTGAGGCAGCTGGCATTTTTTTACTGAGCATGTTAGATCTGGACCATCGAACTTTGAAGGAAGGATATGGAGATATGAGGGATCCTGTCTGTGTCAATTTGGACTGGAACAACTGATTGATCACTATGTTTTCACTTGCTGGAAGATAAATAAGTGTACAGGGTAAGTAGAGGTAGAAATATTTTATATCACTCTTAAATTTATTCCCCAATTTCTATACCTAGGTCACTGAAAGAAACTTTGAGATAGGTTCACCTCAAATACTCTGTGTCAGTTGTTGTCTTAGTCTACAACTCTTTATTTTTCTACCAAAGCCATATATCATTCTGATCATCCAATGGGCCCAAACCTATCTATATTCTGAGACTTTTACAGAAGGTCTATAGGAACCTTCTATCTATCTCATAGAGCCTTCAGCTTAGCATCATGATCCATTCTGGCTGCTGATGTTGTCTTTCATTTCAGGCCCCTTGACTATGTTCTCTACCTTTTGACTTAGGTTCTTGATCCCTGCTTCTTATTTCTTGGATTCTGGCCTGTGAACTTTAGCTGGCTAGACTAAAGAGTACCTACCTGCATCTTGCATTCTTATGTAGCATCACTGGACCAAGCCACCTGGTACAGTATCTGCCAACAACCATTCTTTCAGTCATTCTCAACCCTGTTCTCTTTTGTCTAGCTTGTGTTATCATTCAAGGAGAGAAGTGATATTATCTATTAGGTCCAGTGATTTCTAGAGTTAGTTATAACTAAAGAGCAGTGACCCTTTTCTGTAGTAGTGGCAGAAAAATACCTTTTTTAGGAAAAGCCAAGGGCCCTTTATAAAAACAAAAAAGTAAAAGGACTAAGACACATAAATCTTTCTAGGTCTGGGACCATACTGTTACTTCCCTGCTTCTTGAAGGACCTAGAGTGTGAATGAATGGATGCTTACTTTATTTATAAGCTTGAGCATGTTCTTTACGTGTATGTTTTCAATAGTTGAACAGTTTAATCTCTTATTTTAAGGTTGGGATTTAGTGATCCTTCATGAGTGCAAATCAATGCGGCCATAATTTTAAAGTTCCTCTATTTTCTAGCTCTAAAGAAAGATACCACAGAGCTAACACAATTGAACATTGTTAGATGATGTTTGTTGCAAACCAAAATAACTAAGCAATGTTATCCTTTAATGTGTATTGTAATTGAATGAATGGACCAGTTCTATATATAGCTATTGCACTTATGCTATTGGGTAGGAAAATGCAAAGGAAGAATAGAAAGTACATGAATAACGTCTCAAATTTTTAAAAAGTTTACACAAATATTAAAAAGGAAAAAACACAAATATTAAAAAAAAGAAAAAATAGTTTCTGAATTGGGAGTCAGAACATTTGTGGTTGAATCATTACCCTACTATTTACTTCCCATGTAGTTTTGGACACATCATTGATCTCTTTAAACTTCAATTTTATAATGTGTAAAAAGATATGATTGATATAGATGGCCTTTAAGGTCCTTCCAGCAATAATTCTATGATGATTCAAAACAGAAAAGTTCTGAACCATGTACTTGGCTGATCTACCTTTCTTCTGTAAAACATTATCAGTCCTGCATAAAGATCATAAGAGACCATCTAGTCCAACTCTCTCACTTATGGATGAGCAAAGAGTGGCCTAAAGAGATTATGTTGGTAAAATGGCTTTGAGCCTAGATCTGACACCAAAACTAGCATTCTTTCTACTCTTCATATATGAGAACTCTTCCACCAAATTTTGAAAGAATTAACAGTTAGGAATCTTGGTATAGGCCAGGAAAGGGCCACTAAATATATACATGTGAAAAATTCCATCATCATGTTGCCTCAGGAATTTATCCTCCAAACTGGAAAAAATATATTACTGGTCTGAAGATAAAGCATCTTTTCTTGGTATGGAAGGGAACATTGAATGTTTAACACTGTGCTAAGTTCTGGGAAAACAAAGAAAAGGAAAAGACAGTCCCCGCTTTCCAAGGACTCAGAGCCTTGGAAAGTTGAATGCTATGTGCTTTGAACAACTTTCTGTGTAGTAATATAATCTAAATCCTGGCTATCATGTTTTCTGTCAGTCAAAATCATTTCCCTCTGATATTCAATGCCAAAATGTAAATTTACATAGCACTTTTTTTTTTGGGGGGGGGTGCAGGGCAATTGGTGTTAAGTGACTTTCCCACGGTCACACAGCTAGTGTTGTGTTGAGTGTCTGAGGTCAAATTTGAACTCAAGTCCTCCTGACTCCAGGGCCGGTGCTCTATTCACTGTACCCCCTAGCTAAACCAACACAGCACTTCTTCAAACATATATAGATGGTGTTGGGTTCCGTGAACTGCCACTGCAAAAGGATTATATGTCTATGGTTATCTATACATTTTATGTGTTAGGTGTTTATTGATTATGACATATATTTATGATAAAATTTTATCCTTCATGTATCAAGTTAAATTTACTTAAATGATATAATTATAAATCTTCTTTTATAAGGTTAAATCTAAATTATATCTATAATAAAAATAATAAGCTTCACATAATTTTCAGAAGTTGCAATGACTTTTGTTTATCTGCCCACAGACTCTCAATAGTATTTTTTTCAACTAAATGCAAACATTGGAAAGAAAGCTGCCTATGATGAAGGGGGCTGACAATGTCAATGGAACACAGAAAAGTTAATTAGCCCATCAATGTGGAGAATGAACTTGTAATCTTGACCTTATTAACACCCTGTTTTATCCAAATGAATGAACTGGCCTCTGACATTTTACCTAATCATGCACACTAATTTTGAATTACTCAATTCAATTCAACTCATTAGAACTAAAATTTTATAAAAGTATGTCTATACCCATGGTCCAACAGCAAAGGCTGCTGAAATCAGGAAGAAGCATGGTGAACCTTGTTCCCAGTCATGCTAGTACATCAGTACCAGTCTAAGAAAGGAATGCAAGTGTCTGTCATAAAAACTGAGAAGCTCTAGGGATTCATATTGAGATACTTAGAGGGACAGCTTCCTAGTGTTCTCTGCGCTTTGACTTCTAGATCAAATACTGACACCCTGGTTCAAAGTTCTTGCTTTAGTATTAGTTTCCCACTCACCTCAGCTCCTTTCATGTTAGCATTCTACAGGAACCTTAAACAAATATGGACTGGCTTTTTCCATCCTATTTCCATAGAACCAAATGGGAAATACTTTGTCTTTTCCCTCATGGATATGTGTAAGGAAGTAAGATACTTCATATTAAGGACAGGTGGCATATATTCCAAATAATATGAAATAATACATGATAAATGAATAAGGAAGGACTAAACCAAGAATTATGAGAAGCCTTAGTGAGTAAGAATTACAACAGAAAAGGGAGGCTCTATGATAAGAATTCATTTGAGCTTTGTTCTGAAGAATGACCAAGTCCTGACATGTCAGAAAAAAAAGTCTGGGAAGGAGAGGAAGGAAAAGCTTAGGCCATGATTCAGAAGATCGTGCATTATGATAGAAATTCAATGACTAACAAAGCAAGAAGGATATAATAAGCATAGGAAGAGGTGCATGCAATGATACAGAAGTGAGAAATCTTGACATAGCTATTGGTTTGGTTTAGCTGAAGGGTAGAATTTTTGGAGCCAGTCAGCCAGCTAGCATTTATTAAACACTTACTGTGTACCAGGAAAGTTCTTTGAGATAAGAAGGCTAAAGGTAGAGTGATATCAGGTTGTATGACAGCCTGTGCTATATAAACTTTATTCAAAAGGGGACCATTAAAAAGTTTTTGGAGAAGCAAAGGACATCCTATCTTCCTAAAAACATATTTGTTAAATATTTGCTTCTATGACAAAGCCTAAAGATCTAAGGATATTTTCCCCCTTTGTACTATTTATTCCAAAGAGCTCAAGAAGTAATAAATTTATAATAAAAACAATGTTTTCTTGTTCCTTCTTAAAACTTCATTGTAAGTTCATTGAAAAGAATGGCTATAAATATCAGACTCTATTAAGATAAGTGGGATTTCAATTTCACTGGAGATTATATTTCTCTGCTAAATTTACTTTCTATAGTCACAAGAACTCAATGAGCAAGAAAAAAGTTACTTTAATTCTTTGAAAAACAATACCCTTGATGTACATTTTATACATTAGGCCTTCATAAAATAATATTGTCAAAAGAACATTATAAAAGAAAGTTCAAACAAATGAAAACTTGAATATCTCTAAAGTGATAATCAATGAGAATATATTCTGGGATCAATTTTTTTCATTTCTTTCATTGTACTCTTTATAACAATAGGTTCATATTTTTGTCAATAGCCAAAGCTTTTAAAATGCAGCAATGACTATATTCTCTGCCAAAGCAAATATCATGGCCCATTTATAAGGGTCAATATGTTGTTTCTGTAGTGTTGAGTTTAAAAGCTAATGAGACCTCCCTTTCTGCAATATAGTATGGGTGTCCTCTATTTGGGTGGATAGGAGTATTAAATGAATTGTGAGAGGTGAGCACAATATCATTTCCATGAAGAAAACAGCCCCTTCTTACTTCATGTACAACAATAGGTAAGAAAGAGGTGCTTTTAATTTAATTTAATTTAGCTAATTGAAAACAGTTATTAGAAAAATCTGAATCACTGCAGAGCTTCTATTAATGAAAGCATTATTAACTGGAGAAGGCTAAGCTCAAAATAACGCTCACAACGTGTGCAGGGATATGAAATGATAAGATTCTTTCACTCAGTGTACCTTGTTTGCTACTGAGTAACTAAGAAATATGTAAGAATAAAACACTATTCCAAGCTGCACTCCAGAACCATCTTAAGTAATGAAATTCACCCTGCTGCAGCCTAAATAACTTGGGAAGCCTGATTCATCTTCATTAGTCTTTACAGAAAAGCTTTTTTATATTCATATCACTAATGTTATATAAAGGTGTTTTACATTTCTATCTGCTAAAAGCTTAGTTAAATTATGGTTTCTACAGGACTTCAAATTAAATTGTAACCAATGTATAGTGCTCCAAGAGCCAGGCCATTATTATTCAGGGCATTAAAATGCAAACTATGTTTCAATTATTCTTTGGTTGGTGGCATATTTTATAAAACTGTGTTCAGGGTTAGAGAAATAAGGAATGATGGCATTTTAAGGGTATTTTTAAAAGCCTTACTTTTCATTACAAATAGGAGATTTTGTGAAAGGGAGTCTTTATTTTTTTCAATTGCTCCAACAGCTTCATAAGTTACCTGTAATGAAAGAAAATGGCATAATTACTAATGATTAAACATGACTGTGAAGATTATTTTCTTTAAAGAATAACTTGACTTTGCTGAAGTTTCAAATTATTCACAAAAAAAGAAAGCATCTATAAGTTGCAGAGTTCACAATGCATCAGGTTCAATGCATCATCATTTCATTTTATATTTGTTCACATTTAAACAATGGGTTCCTTTGTATTTTAACTTGAAAAACCTTATTCTGATTCATGAGCTTAAGTGCTAATGGCAATGATTCCTAGCCAGGTAGCCCCTTTCATGCTGGAATATAAAAAAATCTATTGGAAAAACTGTACCAAATAGCAAAGATTCCCTATATCTATGGAATGAAATGTGATAATTGCAATGGAAACTCCAAAATAATCTAAGGGCATTTCCAGAGTATCCAAACCTGATGACAGTACCTTTGTTTCTTTAAAGCAAGATAACTGTATTAGCAAGTCCATTATGTATTATCTGAATTGTAAATTGGGTATTTTCTATTTTTTCATATTTATTCATTTTGAATTTATATACAAAAAGGCAAAAAACCCATTTCCATGTTCATAGCAAAATACAAAAAAGAAGATTCGGTATGAAATTATCAATTTCCATTTCAGACTATTTACTTAAATAAAGACAACTATGTAATAAAATACTATATATCGTTTTCAAATTTACCCTGTTTTTCTGTTCTTCTGAGTTTTATTTCATTCTCTGTTGTGCACGTTTTTTCTTCCTCCCTCCCCACCATGCACTAAAGATGGGGCCACCATTAGACACAGGGGTGTGTGCATGCATGTGTGCATATGTGTTTGTGTAAAACCACACTATGCATAATTCTATTTATCAATTCTTTCTCTGGGGTTGGATAGCATCTTCCTTCTTAGGTCCTTCCTGCTTCATTTGAGTATCTATAATACTCAAAACAACTTAGTCCAACAGTTTTTCTTAAAACAATATTGCTGGCACTGTATACAATGTCCTCTTGGTTCTGCTTATTTCACTCTTCATTATTTCATGCAAATATTTTCATGTTTTTTTTTTCACAAAAATCAACCAGCTCATCATTCCTTATAGCACTATAGTATTCCATCACAATCACACACCACAACTTGTTTAACAATTTCCCAGTTGATGGGCATCCCCTCAATTTTTAGTTATTTACCACCACAGAGAACTGTTGTAAATATTTTAGAATATATAAGTTCTTTTCCTTTTCCTCTAATCACCTAATAGTGGTCTTTATGGGTCAAAGGGTACAAACAGTGTTATAACTCTTTGAGCATAATTCTGCATCGATCTCCAAAATGGTTGGAACAGTTCATGTTTCCAAAAACAGTGTATTAGTGTCCCATTTTTTCCCACATCCTAAATTAGCCATTTTCAAGGTGCTGATATTTACAAGGCTTCCCTTCACTCACCCTAACCCCAAATGTTCTCTTCAGTTTTGGGGAGCCTCATACAACTTTGCATGTCCTCTAAGCACTCACAGTCTAGCTTGTGCTTTAATGATTTGTATCTGCATTTTATAACTCTTAGATTACTGACTTCCTAAATAAAGGAAATATTTATTATTGATCAGTGTGGTATAGTGAAAAACAACAATAACAACAACAGTACATAAAATCTTGCAATCCAAAGATCAAGATGAAATCCTGTTTACATCAGCACCAGATGTTTCTGATGAAGCTGAAAATAGAATATCATTGATATCCATAATGAGAGATAATTGTAAAGTCACCAATATTTGGCTTTAAAATGGATTTTTGTGCTTTTGTATGGAACTTATGGGGTGGGAATACTTCAGATTAATTAAGTAAGCCTGTGAAAGCCAAATTTTTCACCATCTTCTCATTTTGTATGACTACAGTCAATTTCACTGATTATTCCCATTCCTCGATTGTTCTTCCTCTTCATCCCTACCCCTTTGCTACCTTGGATTCCTTCAAGTTCTACCTACATATCACCTTTTACATCAAGCCTTTTCAGATTCCCCCTTATTTGAGTGTTTTCTGTTTCTTATTTACTATTTATCCTGCATATAGCTAATTTGTACATAGTTGTTTGCATATTATTCTCTTGCCAGACTTAGTGTTCCTCAAGAGCAGGGACTATTTTGCCTTTCTTTCTATCTCCAGTGCTTTAGTATTATGACTGGCATATATTAGATACTTAATAAATGTTTATTGAATGCCTGATTCATTCATTGATTTAACTATATCTTTTAATAAATCAGCATTTTCCATAATTTTCTATTAAGATTAATATGTAAGATCTATTATTGTCACATTCTGAAAAACTATTATAAAAGTACTACTTTCATACACATGATCCAGTGTCTTTAGGTAATAAGAGGCCAATGCAGTTCTTTCACCCAAATGTTCAAAATACTACCAGAAGAAAATAGTATGCACACATATGTACAAATATACAGACAAATGACATATCTGTATGTTTAAGTATGTCTATTGAGAAAAGCCTAATGTTTTATTAGTGCAAAAGTCATCTTAATAATTTATTATTAGCAAATAATGTATTTTGAGGAATTTAAATGGCATTACACTGATCTCTCATTTGAAACATGAATGATCAATGTAGCTAGGTGGCATAGTGGATAGATTGCCAGGATTGACATCAGGAAGATTATCTTCCTGAGTTCAAAGCTAGCCTCACATACTTACTAGCTGTGTGATCTAGATAAGTCACTTAACCCTATTTGCCTTAGTTTCCTCATCTTTAAAATGAGCTAGACAAGGAAATGATGAACCACTCTGGTATCTTGGCCAAGAAAACCCCAAATGGGGTCTCAAAGAATCAAACACAGAGGCAGAAAATAACTGAACCACAACAGCAATGACAAACTGATCAAAACCACATATCTGCGGTCTAATTGCTGGTTTAGAGTTGATAACCAGTGAACTAAAGGAAGCAAAGTAGCCTATTCTGAAAACAAACAAGGGAACTCACTAATATGTTAGAGGCAGCATGGCTTAAGGGAAAGACTTCTAGATTTGAAGTTAGAGACTTGGCTCTAAATCCTAACTATATCACTTTACTAGCTGTGTGACCTTGGGCAACTTTTTTTGGCCCTTAATTTACTTATCTGTTAACAATTCTGAACAGAACAGGATGGTCACTAAGATCACAACCAGATCTGAATCTAGGATCCTGTTTTCCTACAGAGCTAAGCTCCTCAGACACAAATAACAAATACATTCTTACCTTTATCGTGTGCCCTGTGAGTGAGTAGTAAGTAGTTTGCTAAAACCAAAGGTTGATTAGCCTGGCAGGACAAAGCCAGGCTATTTGATATTTATTCATCATTGCACACATGAACAAAAACCAGGGAAGAATACGGTTGCTGGATGACTTGGAATGAGTTATTTAACTACTCTGTCCTTCATTTTCTTCATTGGAAAATTACAGGAGATGGATTAGATATCCTCTAAGGATTTTTCAAACTCTGATATTCTCTGACACCATATCATAGGAAACATTTTCTTTCTATACTATGTGTACATTCACCATGTTAAAAATAATTTATTTCTAAATTTAAAATCTCAAAGCAAATGAAATAAATGAACCATAATGGTGTAGGAAAGCAAATAGCTTTAATTTTCATTGCAGCATAATTAATATAATTGTGTAATTAATATAATTATATCATATAGTTGTGCATATGTAATTAAGGACTCATTACTTATTTGTGAAATTAGTTGTGTCCATTATGTTTTCAAAGCATATGACATTATATCTCATAAAAATGACAATATACACCTGTTTCTAAATAATCTTATCAATTATATTTGTAACAGGATGCTGTTACATATTACATTAATAATTCTTGGCATACATTCTTCCTTCATACAACAGATGTCACAAAGATCATAAAGGGATTATCATAGGTGACTTTTATTATGTTAGCATTGGTTTTGATAAAAGATACTGCATTGATTTTAATTCCATGTTAAGAATATTTTTGAGATCTAAAATAGTAAGACCAGAATGACAATACAAATTTTGATTAGAGATTATTTTAGAAGAAAATGTTCTTTTGTTGATTTTAAGAATAGCATTAATATTATTTCAATATGGACTTCTGATTTCATTGTTTGTGAGACTCCACAGCATAGACTCTCCCTCCATCGATGTGAATTGGCAAGTCTCTTCTGGAATATATGACCTTGAAATGTTGTGTGACTCTCTAAGAAGATAAAAGGCATGCAAGCAGTTTGTGGCAGAAGCAAGATTCAAGCTGAGATCTTCTTGAGCCTACTGCCAGTTCTATCTACTACCCTATCCCACCTCTCAGTACCAAGATATAAGTAGCTAAGTTAATAATCATATTACAATTCCCAGTATCCTTAAATGACACAATAATGTATCCTAAACATAAAATTCCTTTAGTACACAAAAATTATTTGCTTCACACAGATGTTCAAGTGAATAAGCATTGATTAAGCACCTGCGAAGGCTCATTCCAAGTATTCTTAATTTCTAGAATAGTTGATTTGACAAAAGCTACTGATTTGGGATTGGATTCTCCTGATTTATGGCCATGAAATGTCAAGGATGAAAAAAATATTTTTAAGTTTTACTGAATAAGATTCATGTATATTGTATTTGAATTATCACAAATTCAAGTTTTTAGGACCTGAAATGAGGTTTATTTTATTTTATTTTTACATATAGGTGTTTCCATGGGAAGCTATAATCCAATTCCTTTTTTTGGATTATTTCAGTACACAAGAATTAGGGTAAAATTCCTCTTTAGCACTTTTTAGAGTTGAAAGTTAGAATTCTGTTGAGTTAAGGGTAAAGAATAGAAGGCAGTCTAGTGAGTTCTGTTATTTATTTGCTTGTTTGTTTCTTTGGGAAGAAACCAGACCTTAGATTTCTTTGTTATAGAAAATTCTCAGTACTGAAACACTCTATTAATGAAGATCATCACCTTTTCTGCAATTTATAATTTTAGAGAGCTGCCTATAATACTGAACAGTTAAGTGACTTAGGGTCACATAACTAGTGTGTGTCAAAGGGAATACTTGAAATCCTGTGGGTTTCCTAAAATATCATCACCCAGTAGATAATTTCTCAAAGAATATGAATCATTTTCAAAAAACAAGTTAGTAAACAACAAGTGACCTTATAAAAGCATTCTCCAAGTCAATAATGCTTGAAGAAATACAAATTAAAATACCCCCCACCCTGAGCTTTTACTTCACATCCTGAAAATCAGTAGGAATGATAAAAATGGGAAGAATCAGTTCTAGCAGAGATATGGAACATCAATGCACAGTTGATAGAGTATCCTACCATTTTAGATATCAATTTGGAACCATGCAGGAAAAGTGACTAGACTCTTTCTATGTTTTGACTCAGTGATCTTACTACTGAACCTATATATGGAAGGCAAAAACAAATAAAATTCCAATATATAGAAAAACATTCATAACAGCAGTCTCTGTGGACAAAAAGTTCTGGAAACAAAGAGGGTACCCATCAATTGGATAGTTTCTGAAAAAAATATGATATATGTACATAATAGAATATTATTGTGCATTAAGATAGAACAAATATAAGGAATTCAGAAGAAAACACAGGAAGGTACATAAATTGATATAGATTAAAATAAGCATAACCAAACAAATAATACTAAGGCAACAACAATTTACATGAAAAGATCACTAGAAAGATCCAGATCTGAGCAACTGATAAAACAAAATCAGCAATAGTAAAGAATATTTGGCAGAGAAGTGACTTCTAAGGCAGAATATACACATAGTTGAGTGTCATTGCTTTACTGTTGTTCTTTGTTTCAAAGAAAGGTCAAATTTCAATGGTTAATTAGGGGAGGTATTTTCAGAAATGTTTTTGATGTTAAAACAAAAGACATAAAATTTTTAAAAATACCCAGAATATTAGAGAAAGCATGGACATTTTAGCTTAAATAACTATACCCTTGAAGCTTTTATTAAACCTTGCAGAAGAATACCTGTTGTCTTTTTTCTATAAGAAATCAATAAGCATTCATAAAAAGTTGTTTAAATATCCTCTTGTAACTTTGAAATAATTGCTACATATTTTTCATGTCTAGTTTTACTACAGACTTAGAAATATACACCAACTATTTCTATGAGTATACACTAAGAGAAGTCCATGCAACTTTACAAAGAAGTGAGGTTTAGTGAAAAGAAACAGAAATGGAGTAAGGAAAAACTTGATTTTAGATCTGATACTTACTAGCTCGATGTCCATAAGTAAGTCACTCAACCTTCCTCTTCTATAAAAATGAGACTAATAACAATTTAAAAAGCCAACTCAGCCAGAAAGATTGAATGACATAATGCATGCAAATTGCTTTGTAATCCTTAAAGTACTCAACATTTTTTTTTACTTCAGTAATGTTGAAAATAATCTAGGTTCAAAAAAGTCCATATTTTTTTTTAAAGTTGATTGCAATAAAATAAATTATAGTGCATGAAGTGGTCAGGGTCATATGAATCAATCAGATAAATAAATTCCAATTTGAAAAATGAAAACATTTCTACACAGAAATCCTAAAAAAACATCGATGGAGATTTTAAGCAAAATAAGTGGGAAATTAAAAATGCTTGTGTAAGACCCTCAAGCAAATTACTATTCACAAATGAAGACATTGTATAAATGTAGATTGGTTGTCATCACTATCCCAACACTGAGAAATGGGAAGGCACAATAAGACTTTGATGAATGAAAACCACAATTACCATTTTAAGTGAATTTTCTAATAATGCTTTAGTGTCTATTGGTTAAGCATATCCATTCATCTGTATGTGCAGCCATTCAGCACTGAGTAGATACTGATAGAATCTGATAATGTAAAATATCAATATAATGTAGTGACCAAATTCAATTTTGGCCTACATTTTTTTTTCTGAGAAAGGGTCCCTAAAGTGTAAGGTCCCTAAAGCTCACACTTATAGAGTGCTTAATAAAATGCAAAAACATGTTTCCCTTTTAATTTTATGAGCTACTTTATTTGGACAATATTATTACCTCGATTAATGTCATTTTGTATGTTCAGTTATCTTCTTTATTCCTAAAATATCCAAATCTCTTTGTTCTTATCTCTAATACCACATTTCCAAGTTCCTGGGAAAACCTAGAATGTTCTTCTAGGTTTTCTAGGTGACCTAGTTTTCTAACTCAATATGGTCAAAAGTAAACTCACTGGCTCCACGGAATCCCATCCCTCCTCTGTATTTTTTTTTTTTTGTTGTTGATGGCAAAGTCACCCTCCCAAGCACAGAGGTTTGAAACCTTGGTCAGCTTTGACTATTTCCTCTCTTCTAATATCTCCAAGCTGCATCCAATCAGTCATGTATCTTCTATGTGCATAAAATCTGATTCAAATTTTCTTCTCCTGCAATATGACCAGACACTCAGCTCCTGCCTAAACTGAAGTAATAGCTCTCTGCCTCCAGCAGCTTACCATTTTAATTCATACTTCACATGATCACCAAACTAATCTTCCCAAGGTAAAAACAGGGCCATGGTTTTTTGTTGTTGCTGTTTCTATTCTTGTCTTCTTACACAAAAAACATTCAATGATTCCACATTATTGATCCTTTGGCCTGTCTTTTAAAGCCTTCCACCGTACCTACCTTTCTAGTCTTTTTTTTTTTTTTGCTTTATTCTCCTACTTAACGGATTCTGTCTCACAAATTACACTAGCTCTTCTCCAATCAATCTCACTCCCTGAATTCACAAAAGTCTTTCTCTCACAGAGGCTGCATATGATTCCTTTGCTTAACCTGGCAATTATGACATGCACACAGGAGACCCAAAGCAGGACCTTGAATGCCATATGAATGCCAATATAAGCAACAGATCTACCAAGTGATTCCTGAAGTTATCAAGAGTTTTATCCAGTATTTTCATAAAGCCAACTCTGATCTTAAGGAACAAAGAAAGTCAATTTCCTCTTTTGACTTCTTGGCAGTCAATACCAATGCAATACAGCCAAAAAAATCAAAAGAGGAAATTGACTTTCTTTGTTCCAACTTCCAGATCTGGAACATCCACAGTACCTTCAGAGTGCTTAATTTCCTACTAAACAAATCTAATACCAACCAGCATATCAATGAAAGTATTGACCTGCAGCTACAGGAGAAGTACCATGACAAGATGCTATGCATGCAGAAGTGGGGCACTAGGTGTATGAAGAGCCCTTCAGCTATCCCTGTTTTAGACAACATACCCCCCCAGTTACCACAAGAAGTCCCTTCTGTAACAGCTAAATGTGTTTGTGGAAGAGATGCAGCAGCAGGTTGAATTCTCCACTATGCAGAGCTTCCTAATGCTATTTACTACCATGTCCATGGCTGAGCTAACCTGCTTCTTGCACTTCCACAAGCTGGAATTCCACATCCAGCTGCTGGTCTTCAAGCACAAGATGAAGAACCTTATTTGGATAAGGGGCATCTCAGCTCTGGATGGGGAGGTCCAGTTGACATCTCAGGTAGATTTCTTACTCGGCAAGATAGGACCTGAGGCTCTCCTCTTCTGTAGAGCCAAAGTGTGGGACTAGAAAAGCTCTGAGGTTTCTATTTGCTTCAAACCCAATGAATGACTCGTGGTCTAGCTGACCCTCTGACATAGGAGGAAAGAGGTGACTAGATATTAGGGGAAGGGGGCAACTCAGAGTGTACTGATGCCTTTGTGTGGACCAGTTCCTGGAGCTTTCTCATGAACGGTCCTCAAGTGCCACTTTAACTAGCTCATGTTATGCAGGTAGTATGTACAGAGTACAAGAAGGGGTGACCTACCCACTGCTCTCTTCCTTGGTCAGGCCATATATAGAAGGCTTTAGTCAGTTCTGAGCATCACATTTTCATGAGGACCTTGATAACCTGGAAGCTAATAAGAATGAGGAGGAGTTTTTTGACTATTTTTTGAGGATGATTGGAGAGAAGGGAGGGTGCCCTAGCAGAGATAATTAGGAGATGGGGCATCCTCATGGCCTTTGTCTTTGAAAGGCCTCATTTGGAAGAGTGTTAGACTTGTTCTGGAACAGAAAAAGTACAGAATGGCCCATTTTGGCTTGATAAAAAGGACTATGAGAAAAGGTGGCCCTCAAAATAGAAATACTGGCCTCCCTCAGTAGGCAAGATGAGCTCCCACCTTTCAAGTCCCACCTATCCAGTCCAAGGCTGGATAGCCTTGTGGGAAGGATGGAGGGTCCTCTTAAGGCAGCTTTTTGCTTACCTGTAGGTTTAACCCCATCGATTCTGAGGCCCTTTCCCTCTCTCCTCTGACATACTGTGGTTCTGTAAAAAGAAGACTTGAATGTTAAGGGGCAAGAAAACAGATCTATCTATCCCTTCACTTCCATCCTCAGCCCCTTCATCATTGACTTTCAAGAATCAGACAGATCTATTCCTTTTGCAAAATAAGAATGGTGAAACTTGCCTGATGAGGCTCACAATTAAGAGTTACTCAGTTACAGCAGATAGATGCTGCAATGGAGAGGTTGCTGGGCCTAGAGTCAGGAAGATCTAAGTTCAAATCCGGCCTCAGATACCTACTAGCTGCATGACCCTGGCAAATGACAGCCCTGTTTGTCTCAATTTCCTCATCTATAATATGAGCTGGAGAAGTGAATGGCCAACCACTGCAGTATCTTTGTCAAGAAAGCCCCAAATGGGATTATGAAGAGTAAAACATGACTGAAATGACAACTAACAACCCAGTTGCAAGAGGAATCTATCCTTGGGCTCTTGTGCAGAGTCACCAGAATTGATGGAATCCATGTCACTTGAGTTTTTTTCTGGGGACATCTTTGCCACTAAAAGGGCAGGGAGAGGCCTCCTGCTGTGTCTTTTTCTTCCCTCTCCCCACCTCAATATCAGGAACTTTGGTTTGAAATGCACTGTTCTTATTTATAAAATCTTTTAATGTATATGAAATATGCCTATTTATGTTTACTTCATTTTTCTTTCACTTGTGCTTCTGAATATTCATTTCTGGCAGTGGATGGAAAGTTTGTGTGTACACACAGGTGATGTACATTTACTTTTCTTTCTTTTTTTTTTTTTTAAAAGCAATTGGGGTTAAATAACTTGCTCAAGGTTACACGGCTAGTCATTATTTATGCCTGGGTGCTCATTTTCTGAGGCCGGATCTGATCTCGGGTCATCCAAACTCCGAGGCCGGCACTCTTACTCACTGCGCCACCTAGCCGCCCCTAAGGGCAATTGGGGTTAAGTAACTTGCCCAAGGTCACACGGCTAGGTTTTTGTTTGTGTGGATTAAGTGTCGGAGGCCGGCTCCGAACTCAGGTCCTTCTGACTCCAGGGCCGGCGCTCTATTCACTGCGCCACCTAGCCGCCCCGATGTGCATTTTCAAAAACAATAAACTATTTTCCTACGAGATGAGAGCTGCTCCCCATCCCTAAATACCTTCCTCTCCTAGGCCATCCATAATGCCTGCAATTCCAATATTAGAGCTACATTTATAAAAAGTTATTTAAGAATTGACCCTTATGAAGTTGGAGTTGCGATTGATCCGGGTTGAGTTTGTAGAATTCCATATAGATATAGATCTTTGCTACTCCTCGGGGTGAATAGTAGTTGGGGGATCAACGTCGACCCAAGACAGAATGTTTCCCTGGGTGCCTTCTATTCTGAAGATGTCTTCCAGTGAAATTGAGAGCGGAGCCAGTGCCCCAGCTGCTGGGGAGCCAGTGCAACAGAGTGTAGTCAACAGGGTGGTCAGTATGCCGCTTGTGAGTTCCACCTGTGACATGGTCTCTGCAGCTTATGAGTCCACTAAGGAAAACTACCCGTATGTCAAGTCTGTGTGTGGCCTTGCTGAGCAAGGGGAAAAGACTCTCGTCAAAGCTGCTGTTAGTGGGGCCCAGCCGCTTCTCTCTAAACTGGAGCCTCAGATTGCATCAGCCAGCGAATATGCTCATAAAGGACTGGACAAACTGGAAGAAAAACTTCCAATTCTTCAACAGCCAAGTGAGAAGGTTATAGCTGATCCTAAGGAACTCGTATCTTCCAAAGTGACCGGTGCCAAGGATGCAGTCTCCAGTACAGTTTTGCTAATGATGCTATGGCCAGCAGAGTGACCGAAGCTGTGGATATGACCCGAGGAGCTGTCCAGAGTGGGGTAGACATGACCAAATCAATGGTGACCAGCAGTGCCAACACAGTTATGGGCTCCAAAGTAGGACAAATGGTCCTCAGTGGCATGGATACTGTTTTAGGAAAATCGGAAGAATGGGTTGACAACTATCTACCCATGACAGATCAAGAGCTAGCTAAGATTTCTACTTCCCTAGAAGGATTTGACATGGCATCTGTCCAGCAGCAGAAAGAGCAACAGGGTTACTTTGTTCGCCTGGGCTCCCTGTCCTCCAAGCTCCACCAAAGGGCCTACCAGCACTCCTTGGGTAAGCTGAAGCAGACCAAGCAGAACACCCAAGAGGCCCTCCTACAGCTCTCTCAGGCCATCAGCTTGATTGAAAATGTAAAGCAGGGTGGTGTTCAGAAATTGCTTGATGGCCAAGATAAACTCCACCAAATGTGGCTCAACTGGAACCAGAAGGAACTGAAGGACTCCAGTGATGCTGCTTTTAAACCAGAGCAGGTTGAGTCTCGTACCCTTACCATGTTCCAGGATGTCACTCAACAGCTTCAGGGCAACTGCTTACAGCTAGCATCCAAGGCCTTCCTAGCAACATCCAGGACAAAGAACAGCAGGCTCACATCCAGATTGAAGAGCTTCGGGCCACCTTTTCAGGAGTCCAGTTCTTCTAGGACCTCTCAAGTAGTGTCCTAACCCAGAGTAGAGAGCGGGTCAACAAGGCCCGAGAGTCCCTAGATGAGATGATTGAGTATGTCGCTCACAACACACCCCTCACGTGGCTTGTGGGACCCTTTTTTCCATCTGGCCAGACCTCTAGTGAGTCAGAGAAAACTCCAGAGTAGATGGAGACAAACTAGAGACCCCAGCCATGGTGAAGGCAGGGGTTGATAGGATCCTATCAGAAAGCTAAATTTGTCTTTAAAACCTAACTTTTGGCAAGTGGAGTTATAATACATCCTGATCATCCTCTCAGATTAAAGAAATCAGCTGGCCAGAGCTGCCTACAGCTTAAGCCAGTCTTGGCTCTAGTTAAGAGGTGATGGGGGAAATGGATCTTCCCCTCACCTCCCCAGGGTCAGGATTTAAACAGAAAGTAGGAACATAGCCTCTTTAGACTTCATCCCTGAGGAAGCAGGATGTGTCTGAACTCAAACCAGCAACCCATTCTTCTCTTTTCATGAAGCTTTCCCTGCTCCTTGTAGAAATTTAACCAGGTGGGGTAGAGGCATAGACTAGTAATAACCCTTCCATAGTAGTAGGAAGTAAACTCCCTGATTTTTGGTGGGGAAGACATGGGAGACATAACATTTTTCCTTCTCCGCCAACCCCCCCAACCAGTGTTGTAGATAAATGGTTTTTTGTACTAAGCTCAATTGCCTCAAATAAATCTTACCTGTATTTAAAAAAAAAAGAATTGACCCTTATTATAATGGAGATTGTCCCAGGAAATTTAATGCATTATGCCTTACTCATCCCTGAGAAGTAATGCATTTATCAGGTTCCCATCCCTCCCTCCCCCAATCCCGCCAGCAGCCCCTTCATCCCAATATGACAGGTGAGATTACTTACTATAACATGAGACATAGAAATGGTATATTATGTAAGGATATAATAATGTTACAAAGCCAGAGAGAATTTAGAAATGGAGATGCCTGGACCGCTATGGATTCAATAAGTGCTTCAGAAGGGGGTTGCTGTGAAATGAAAAAAAAAATCACAGAAGGAGACTTTGCACAGGACCACAAAGAGAAAAATTTCTTTGGACTGACTGTGACCCTGAGTCAAGGCCTGAGAAGATTTTGGAGTAACAGGAAGAAAAGAGAGAGGTTTTATCCTGGGATGGTTGTCAACGGCACAGCTAGGACAACTTAAGAACTGGAAGGCCCTATCCAGGCTCGATTTTGGGCAGCTGCTCAGATCCTAACAGATCTACCTCCTGTTTCTTCTTTGTGTATTCGTTATTAGGAAAATGAAAGAAAAGCAGGAATAGATGGAGTAGCAAAATAATGGAAAGCATAGGAAATTATAGTTTCATTCCTCTTATTGTTACTTTATCAGTCTGAAATTTCTTATTTTTTTCTTGTAGACATTTAGATGGCATGATTTAGTTTTAATGTGACAGCATCACATATATAATACAGCTAGTATATTGTCACTAGATATTGTAGTGGATAGAAGTTGTGACTTGGAATCAGGAAAACCTACCTTATAGACTTATTAGCTGTATGACTAAACAATTCATTAAATGTTTCTCAGCCTTGATTTCCTGATATGTAAAATAAGGGTTGATAATCACACCTACTTTCTAGGATTGTTGTAAAGATCAAACAAAATAATGATAATAATACAAGTGCTTTACTAAACTTTAAAACAATTCATAAATATTAGCTATTACCTTTGTTATATAATAATTCTTGTTAACTACTACCAACCCTGAATATTTTAGGAAACATTTACCTATAAAAATTCACTTTTAAAAATTTCATTTAAGTTTTAAAATCCTAAAAACAAAAAATATCCTTTTTGCTTATACTGCACTACTTAGCAA
Organism: Gymnobelideus leadbeateri; assembly: GCA_011680675.1. Taxonomy (NCBI): domain Eukaryota; kingdom Metazoa; phylum Chordata; class Mammalia; order Diprotodontia; family Petauridae; genus Gymnobelideus; species Gymnobelideus leadbeateri. The sequence continues at coordinate 37,226 of WOXC01009029.1, read as the reverse complement.
TACTCATTTACCAATTTCTCAGCACATGCCAAATGAAGAGTGGAGTATAAAATATGTAATGGTAGCAGTTTTGTATTTAGTTTGAAAGCACTTGCTGTGTCACCAAAGAACCACAATAAATAAAATTAAAAAATAAATTATGTCAGCTCCCCCCCAAAGGGAGAGCAGAAAGTTCACACCATTGCTGTGAATCACAGTATTTCCAGCTACAGGGTTGCTTGGATCAACAGAGCTAAAAAGGAAAGAAACATCAAACTCCATAAATTGTCCTTTCCGCTGAAGGCTGTCAGGCTGCTGCTTTGGCTAATCATCAATCGCAGGGGATTTTAGAGCTGAGACTGTGCCACCAAAAAAGCTTTTTACCATCAAGACCAGAATTCATTTTTTTAATGGAAAGCAAGAACCTTTTGGCTAAACGTACATGCTTATAGGGAGCCTGCAGGAGAGCGCCGACATTCCAATGCATAGGCAAAAAGAACTGATTTTAATATTTTCCATTTTGATGAATCTATGACCTTATTAATGTGTCCGATAATGTAGATTACAACAGGTCCATACATACTTACCTAATCTGAATTATTCTTTCCAGTGTGCTCTTAGGAATCGGGGGGGGGGGGGGGGGTCATTTAATGTATTCAAATCTACTTTTAGTTCTACATGTGAATGATGACTGTCCACTTTTCATCCCTCCCTCTAGCTATGGGAATAGTCCATCTGTTTGGCTTTTTGGGTGATTCAGAACTTTAACTCTTAAGACAAAGTTCTATTCCATGACTTACGGCCATGAGGTATGAATAGCAGAGTATCACTATTAAAAAACAATGGACCTTATTAACATTAACTACATATAATACTAGAATCTACATAATGGTCAATCTATTCTGTTACATCTTTCCACTTGTGTTATAATGCCCAAAGGCAAAGAGATGAGCAAAAAAATGTTTTGGACCTACCAGAAAGAAAATAAATAAAACATACCTATACATGTGTAAGATCATGTGAGCTTTTAAAAGGGAACTTTCCGGGGCGGAGCCAAGATGGCGGAGTAGAAACAGCTCATCCAAGCCACTCTGCCCCCAGATTCCCCCCAAACTATGTAAAAGGGGACTCTGAACAACTTCTGGAGCCCCAGCACCCACAGAACAACACAGAGAAGCTAAGCTCCCGCTGAGGACAGCCCAGCAGCCCTGCAGTAAGGACCAGCGCAGTGGTCTGGGAGCCAGCAGTGCGCAAAGCACAGAGCGCAGGAAGCGGAGCCGAGCGGAACTCAGGTCCGCGTGAGCCGAGCTTTTAGCCCCAGGGCGGCAGGGCCAGCAGCCAGCTGGAGGAACCCCAGAATACCAGGAGCTGTGGCGACTCCAGAATTATCAACATAGACATGCCTAGGACAAAGTAAGAGGTTGGTGTCCTATGGACTTTGGGACTGGTATTTAGGGAATGCGTCGGCTCCCTCCCCTGGGGGCTAGAAGCCGCTGAGGAGACACACTATTTTGCAGTTTTCAGAGGCGGCTCCAGCTCCCAGCCTCCAAATCGTAGGGAGATCCAGCGATCAGTCTTGGGGGGTAATCGCTCTTGCTTTAACCTCCCTGGATCTGGATTGTGATCTAGGGTGGAAGTCGTGGGTGGGTTTACAGCTTGCCAGAAACGGAAGTTGCCCCCCACACATTCGGGATGAAAATTCCTCTATCTGGCCCTAAAGCCATAGTGTGGCAACAAGCCCAAAAGTCAAGTAATTAAGTGGCAACATGCCAAGGCAAAGGAAACAGAAAAATGCAATCCTAGACACCTATTTTGGGGGCAGAGAGCGGGAAAAGGACTATGAGTTCAGAAGCCCTGCTCCAAAAGCCCCAGGGGAAAACATGAGCGGGTTGCAGGCCATAGAGGACCTTAAGAAGGACTTTAAAAATCAAATAAGAGAAGTGGAGGAAAAATTGGTAAGAGAAATGAGAAGGATGCAGGAAAAGTATGAAATGAGGGTCAACAGCCTGACTGAGGAAAACAACACCTTAAAAAACAGACTAACTCAAATGGCAAAGGAGGCCCAAAAGGGCAATGAGGAGAAGAATGACTTAAAAAGTCGAATTTGCCAGATGGAAAAAGAATCTCAAAAGTTCACTGAGGAAATTCATTCCTTCAGAGTTAGACTGGAGCAAATGGAAGCTAGTGACTTTATGAGAAATCAAGATGCTGTTAAGCAGATCCAAACAAATGAAAGATTAGAAGGCAATGTGAAATATCTCATGGGAAAAACCACTGACCTGGAAAATAGATCCAGGAGAGACAATTTAAAAATTATTGGACTACCTGAAAGCCATGATCAAAGAAAGAACCTAGAAATCACCCTTCAAGAAATTCTCAAGGAAAACTGCCCTGATGTTTTAGATCCAGAGGGCAAAATAGAGGTTGAAAGAATCCACCGATCACCTCCTGAAAAAGATCCCAAAAAGAAAACTCCCAGAAATATTATAGCCAGGTTCCAGAATCCCCAGATCAAGGAGAAAATACTACAAGCAGCCAGGAAGAAACAATTTCAATATTGTGGAAACACAATCAGAATAGCCCAGGACCTGGCAGCTTCTACACTGAGGGATCAAAAGGCATGGAATATGATATTCCAGAGGGCAAAAGAACTGGGAATGAACCCAAGGGTCACCTACCCAGCAAAACTGAGTATTTTGTTTCAGGGGAAAATATGGTCATTCAGTGGAATAGAGGACTTTCAAGCATTCTTGAGGAAAAAACCAGAATTGAATAGAAAATTTGACATCCAGACACAAGAAGTAAGAGATGCCTGAGAAGGTAATCAGGGAAAAGAAATCAAAAGGAACTTATCAAAGTTGAACTATTTACATTCCTATATGGAAAAGCAATAACTGTGACTGATGATATCTTTTCCACTATGAAAATAATGGAAGAAGGGGGTGTGGTCATACGAATACATATGTGAATGTGTGTGTATATGGTTACAGTTATATATGGATAGAGGGCATAGGTTGAATTTGTTGGGAAGGGAGAATACTCAAGGGATGAAATTATGAGGTGAGAGAGGAAAGTAGCAAGAGGAGATGGGGAGAGACAGGGTAGGGTAAACTATCCCATGTAGAAGAAGCAAGGGGAAGTGGTTGCAAAGGAGGGGGAGAATAGGAAGGCAAAAAGGCAAAACCACATTCTCATTGAATTTGGTTCAGGGAGAGAATGACATACATACTAAATGGGATATCTCAACCTGCAGCAGGATAGGGGGAAGGGGGATGAGAGGAGGGATGATGGATGGGAGGGCATCCTTGGGGGCAGGGGAGGTTGGAAGTACCCACTATAGAAGAGGGACAGGATCATGTAGGGAATGGATCAGGTGGGGGGTGGGATGAGTGGGAGGGAATTATAAGCAGCCTTGTACAATATATCTACTATGATAATATTTTGCATAGCTAGACATGTACAACATATACTGAATTACTTAACTCCCAAGAGGGAATGGGTGACAAGGGAGGAAGGAAATGGATCTGAAATTCGAGGTCGTAACATTAAATGTTCCAAATATATATAAATACTATTATTAATACTCTTTTGCTTGTAATAGGGAGATAAGATGTGCAGGCATTGGGACACAAAGATTCACCTTCCTCTAATGGAAAAGTCGATGGGGGTATGGGAGAAGGTATGGGAGAGAGCAGATTGGAGGAAGCGATATCTTGTGGGACTACTATTCTGGGAGGTTGGGCAGGGGAATAATGGGGGGAAAATGATTGTAACTCAAAATCTGGTAGAAATGAATGATGTAAAACAGAAGTTAATTAAGCATTTGTTTAAAAAAAAGTGGGAGACAGGTTCTACTTCTGACTCATTTTTGCAAAGTCCCTTGATATCTCTGGACCTTAGTTACTTTATCTTTAAAATGAGAAGGCTAGAATGTAGGATCTCTAACATCCTATGGACATGGATATTTTGTGGATATGGATACTTTAAGAGGAAAGTATGTTTAAGTTTTCACTGAGAATTCTTTGAGGGGGTTAAATATGTGCCAAAATGCCTTGGGCTATTTTAAATTCCAAAATGAAAAAAAAAAGTGAAATTACCACTAGGACTGAAGTCATTTGACACTTTTTATCAGGGCAGGGAATTGGCTTAGGGGGTGGGAAGCAAGAAATGTGGATGATCTGTCATTCCACCAGGTAGAGAATGATAAATAGTACACTTTCCCGGAAAGTGGTTCAAATGGTTGATCTCATTTAACTTGAAATACATTTGTAAACTGAAAAGCACTGTACAAATGTGAGGTATTATCATGATTTTCACCACTAATGATAACATTTGTTATAGCTGATCTGCTCTAAGGAAGGAGGATAGAGTGAGACCTCATAATTTCAGGATACCTTGCCTCCTGGATAGGAAAAAAAAATACAGTGAAGACAAAACACAGGAAGATGTGTAAGGCTTTAGGGAAAGAGCAGGTAATGATTTTCCTTTTCTAAAATGCAAATAGATAATTCACTTAGGAGAAAATAATCAAATTTATACTTATAGACAGGATGATAGAGATGTGTCTGATTTATATTCTCTCTAAGTTCCAATATACTGCTAATACCAAGAAAGGTCTATGTAATGGCAAGCAACAGTATGGTGAAGTGGTCAAATTACTGAATTTGGAGTTAGAGATCCTAGATTCAAATTCTTATACATTGACCTTCAACAATTCTGCTAATCTCTCTAGTCCTGAATTTTCTTTTTTTTTTCTAAAAATTACTGAGTTTTGTAGTATGGCCTCTAATCCTGTGATCAAGAAATAAATAAGAAATGAGAGAAAACTCATGAGCCCATTAGGAAGCTGTGGGAAAACTACAGGCAGTTCTGGTAACTAAGCCACAAGAAAGTCATAATAGGGTAAGAAAACTGAAAATTAAATAACCCAACATAGGCCTCAGTGTTTGTGTACCAAAAGTTCAAATACAACACTCATTACTTCCAAGCATGGATGACCTACGGTGAGAAAAGACACGTACCTAGACCTCTGAGTGACTGGCTGTCCTCAGTGGTTGGCAGGGCAGACACTCTTGGCTCCTTTTGCTTCCTGGCAGCCATGATTCACCAAACTCACTGCCACTCTAACTCTCATGCAATGGACTGTGTAGGGCTATGGAGGTGAAAAGCAGTATCTTTTCAGGCCAATCAAGGTTGGCCATCATGACATGAAGATTATTGAGTTGCCTCTTCAACGATTGATGTAATGATGGAATAGGATCGACAGAGATGTCAAGACCAAGTCAAGGAACTGTGGTTACTAATGGGGCAGATTGAAATGATCTATTAAGAAAAATGTGAAGAATTCACTAGCAAAAAGTAATTAACCTTAAGCAAAAAAAGAAGACAGGGTCATTTTGAAAAGCTTAGTAACTACTGTTTGTCCAACACTTTCTTATGGTGTTTCTATGGTGTTAGAATATACATTTCAAAGTAGTTATTTTGGCTATAATTATGCCTGTAATAAAGTAACAAACAATATAAGACGAAAGAGATAAGAGAAGGAAAGGATATAAAATCTAGGGTGAAAAGCAGGCTAACTGAAGGGCAATTAAATTATCCAGACTATGCTGTAGCCTGTGATATTTTAGAATGAATACATTATGATGAGTCACTGAAGGTGTCATGGTGAGGGAAAGCACTTCTTTACACATTTCTAGCTTATATGAGAATATAGATTTGAGTGTCTGAAAAGAATTTCTATTAACTATGGAATGATGTGTTAAGTAGAGCTTGCTTTTGTACATGTACTTCCCTTCCATCTTCCATAGATATGGTAAGTTCCTTGAGGGCAAAAATTGTTTTTATATTGATGTCATCAGTGGGTATGGCATATAGTAAGCATTTAATAAATATCTGTTGAATGATTGATATAACTAAGCAGAGGGAAGAGGGGATGGAAAAAGAGACCATAGCCTCTTAAATTTGCAGTCATTTACCAAAAAATGTTAGGTGCTATCAGTTTAAAGTGGTATACACTAAAAGAGATACACTTTCAAAGGTAGGTTTGGGTCTGTAGGGTGGGAGAAGAATCAGAATGAAGTCTCTCCTGTTGAAGATTGAGCCAATAAAGGGCAACATGACTATCACTCTCAATTTTACATTTATATTTGCATGAGGATGATTGCTTTGATTTTCAGATTATGATATTTTTGGAGCAACACACTCCCCCAAATGTTAATAAAGCCAAGTTTTCTAGGAGATTAAAATTTCATACAACTGACCAATACAAGTAATTCATGGGAATAGTGGTAGCTTCTAGCAGTATTTTGGTCACTAACTCTGCCAAATCCCCTAGTGAAGGTTAGTGGAATAGAGGGATGGGAAAGGGTGTGGATCAAAGATGGCAATAGTTTCAATCTCTTAGGTATCCTTTGACTCTAGTTGAGCATATCACAAGACAATTCTGCAGAAGCTTTATTATGCCAAGAAGGATGAGAGATCACCTTCTGCAAACACCGACTTCTTCATTAGTGATTCTGTTATCTTATGGGTCATCCTGGTTCATCCTATATCCTCTCTCTGGGAGATTTTCCTCTTTTTATCTTACTATAATTGTTAAGTTGATCTTTGCTGATTGTCAATATTCACATGCAGCTCTGGCCTTTGATCTGCCATTAATCAACTCCATAAATAGCAGACAAGTTGCTTAAATTGTTGGCCTCAGTGTTTTTACATCTAATGTGGTTGTAAACAATATTCTATCCCATAATTCTGTTGGGAATATAAAAATAGTTACGAAGCATTTATGCTAAGTAATGGTGCAGTTGGGAAAGTGTAGAACAATAGAATATTTACATATAGAAACATATAGACACACATATATACATACATATGTATTTCATATATACATATTCATATATACATAAATATATTCCAATTTCAAAGTGGAATGCACTAAATCAATTAACATACTTTGCTGAAAAAGAATGTACTAATTCATCCTCCAAACATCCACTACAGTGATTTTCCTATGTGATAGATGTGATCATGTCACCCTGTCCCATTCACAATACATCTCATTACCTACTTATTAATTTCCTTATCAAATGTAAAGTCTTCTTGCAGTTAAATTTTGTCACATGCTAGCTGTCTCCTGTCTTTCTAGCCTTATTAAACATTGCTCCTCACCAGCTTACTATGACGTCCAGTCAACTTGACCTTCTTGCTCTTCCTCACATGTGGCACTTCATAATTCTCCTGTGTCTTTTTACTATCACAAATAAAGAATACATGATTTTCTCTGTACCATTTATTGGAATCCCTGTTTTCTTCAGTCTACTTTCCCCCCGATCTTGGGGCTACCTTTTATCAGTTTTCACACACATACGTGTGTGTGTGTGTGTGTGTGTGTGTGAATGTGTGTAATATCTTTTCTTCCTATTAGAATGTGTACTCCCTTAAGGACTCAGTATTTGACAAAATAGAAAATAGAAAAACAATCTGTCGGGAATTAAGTTTGGACCAACATATCACACTGTATACCAATAAAGCTCAACATAGATACATGATTTAGTCAAAAAGTTTGATATAATAAACAAATTAGAATAAGGAAGAAATTAGTTACCTTTTGGATTTATGGGTAGGGAAATGGTTCACGACAAATAAGAAATGGAAAAGATCACAAAACATAAAACAGACAATTTTGATTACATAAAGCTAAATTTTTTGTACAAATGAAAAAATATAGATAAAATTAAGAGGAAAATAGGGAATTGGGGAAAATCTTTTGCAGAAAGTTTCTCTGTAAAAATTCTTATTTCTAAGAAATATAGGAAATTGATTTAAATTTGTAAGAATAAGAGTCATTTTCTAATTAATAAATGGTCAAAGAATAGTAACAAGCAGTTTTCAAAAGCACAGATCCACATCAACAAACATGCAACATAATGTTACAAATCATCAACAAATGCAAATTAAAGTAGCTAAAGATGCTGACTCATACCTGTCAGATTAATGAAGAAATCAAACAAAGACAAATTAAACTTGTTTTTGAAGTTGCAGGAAAAGAGTTACTATTAAATGTTTATATGGCTATAAATTAGTTTAGTCATTCCAGCAATTTGGAACTATACCACAAAAGTGACAAAACTATGCATTTTTGATCTAGTAATAGTTATTCAATACTTATTCTAAAGATATAATGAAGAAAAAAAACTTCATAATTACAAAATAATTTGCAGCAGCTTTTCTGTTGTAGCAAAACAAAACAAAAACCAGAAACAAAACAAAAATCAAAACAGAAACTAAGGGAGGGTGCCTATCTTCTATGTAATGGCTAAAGACATTGTGGTACATGAATGTAACAGACTTTTATTGCATTGTAAGAAATGATGAACAAGGTAGGGTTTAGAGAAACCTGAGGAGACATAAGCAAACAGATGCAAAATGAAATGAGCTGAAACATAAGAACAACTTATAAAATAACAAGATTATAAAGAAAAACAACTTAGAAGTATTAAGAACTTTGAACAATGAAATAAATATCTAAATAAATTAAATATTTCATTAAATAAATTAAATATTAGGGGCGGCTAGGTGGCGCAGTGAATAGAGCGCCGGCCCTGGAGTCAGAAGGACCTGAGTTCGGAGCCGGCCTCTGACACTTAATCCACACAAACAAAAACCTAGCCGTGTAACCTTGGGCAAGTTACTTAACCCCAATTGCCCTAAAGGGGAGGCTATGTGGTGCAGTGAGTAAGAGTGCCGGCCTCGGATTTGGGATGACCCGAGATCAGATCCGGCCTCAGAAAATGAGCACCCACGCATAAACAATGACTAGCCATGTAACCTTGAGCAAGTTACTTAACCCCAATTGCTTTAAAAAAAATAAAAATAAATTAAATATTAAAGGATTAGTTGTGAAGCATGCTATGCACCTCTTACCAGAGAAGTGATAGACCCAAGATGCAGAATAAGACATACATTTTCAGACAAAAGTGGGAATTTGTTTTGGTTTACTCCATAGATAGAATATATATATACATTTATATATGCATGTTATATATACACACACAATAAACATACAAATAGGTATGTGTTGTAAGTACATTATATATGTACACATATGCATATAATACACATATATGTATATCATATGTACACATATACAATGAATGTACATATATACTCTATCTACATATCTCTATTTGTTGCAATGGTTTTAGGATCTGATAACCCTCTCCCAAGAAAGAAAGGGTAAGGCAAGGAATAAAGGAGAAGCAAATAGTTAAAGAAACTTATATAGTCATAAAATAGTCATTAAAGTTACTTTTCTTCCATCCTTCCTTCCATACTTCCTTCCTTCCTTCACATCTTTCCTTGCTTCCTTCCTTCCTTCCTTCCTTCCTTCCTTCCTTCCTTCCTTCTTTCCTTCCTTCACATCTTTCCTTCCTTCCTTCCTTCCTTCCTTCCTTCCTTCCTTCCTTCCTTCCTTCCTTCCTTCCTTCCTTCCTTCCTTCTTTCCTTCCTTCCTTCCTTCCTTCCTTCCTTCCCTCCTTCCATCTTTCCTAATGCAGAGAACAGAAGGAAGGGAAGAAGGAACTATAAGATAAGTAGGACAGTTTTGAAGGCTTCAGGTTAAGCTTATGTAATTTTTTTTCAAAAAGCTGTGCACAACCAATGTCTGCAGTTTCACATAAAACACTTTTTCTCTTATGTATAGCAAAATGCCCATTTTATTTGGAGTTTGCTAAGTTCAGAAGAATATTTTTTTTTATTATTTCACTTCCATCTTTGTATTCCCAGTGTCTAGCACTGTGCCTGAAATATAGTCAGTACTTAGCATTTGATGCTTGGTGACTGATTTATTTTTCTGAAAATTAGGAAGTGTTATTCTTTATTATATATAGATTAAAAGTATTTATCTTTATTATATATAGATTTGATATACATATATAAATAAATGGATATATGGATGGATATGCATTTACTATATAATACATATACATATATGTGCATCTAAAAATACACATATATTTATATGTATACAAATTCATACATTTATGTGTATATTAGCATCGACAACAAACATGTATGTGACATATAGGAATACAACACATTGTGTGTATGTGTGTAGAACAAATTAACCAGGAATGCAGCTATCAATATTTAAAAATTTTTTGCTTCCTCATTTTTTTTGCCAGTACATAAAAGTGGAGATAACAGAAGCTATTAAGTTTTTGATGAAACTATGAGATCACTTAAAAGCCCTTTTGTGTTTTCCCTAACAAAACCCTGAGTAAGTGAGCATTCATCACACAATCTGTGACAATTTATGCCAATACCATTTTTCACTGGAAATGATAGAATATCACAAGCAGGCTGAGTTAGCAACATGGTCTTTCTGGTTTTAACTCTTTGAAAAGTCTGTCCAAAAGGTGAACAAATGCAGATTTAAATTAAAAAACAAATAGCTTTTTTTGCGAGTGAAAATGCCTGTGTCAAATAACCTTTAATAGCTTCAGCACAGCTTAGACTAGACTGATTTGATTGTTATGTCTGGGGATTCAGCCTGGAGAGAGAAGAAAAAAAGAGAAAATAAAATGAAAGCTTCCCTATTGATTAATCCATCTCCTTTGTCTTTTGATTTAATGGTTCAGTTTCACAGTCTGCCTGGGATACAAGCTGTCTCCCACAAATCTCCCCATGGTGAAGGTGAGTAGACAGCTGAGACAGGTATTTCTGACACATGTAGAGTTGGGAAATTGAACACCTATTGATCCACATTTAAAAGATGTTATGTAAACAGGTTTAAGGGCAAAGATGTCCATCTTTTGGCCTGATCCATTTATCACCTTGTTATAGGTCAGAGAAACACTGCATTTCAAGGTAAGACACCCATGTCAAAATGCACTTTAGCAAATCTTAGAAAATTTCAGCATTGGAAGGGACCTGGGAGTTCACTTAGTTCAATTGGTACTACCCAAGGAGATCTTTCTAAAGCATCCCAAATAAAATAATCATTAAGCTTTCTAGTGATGGAGAACTCACTACTTTTAAAGGAAGGCCATTTCACTGTAGATTGTTAGCAAATGTTATTGAATTGAATATTGATGCAAGATATGTCTTCTATCCATTGCTCCTGGTTTTGTCCCCAGGGGCCAAATTAGGTAAGTTTTTCTTCTATATAACAGCATTTCTAAAATAAGCACATAACACTTATAAACTCCCCTCCCCTAATTCCTCTCTTCTTCACTCCAATTCCATTGAGTAATTCTCTTAAGGCACAGTTTTAAATTCCCTTAACATCCTGGCTATCCTCCTGTGCCAATGCCTTTCCTAAAATATGGTACCTATAACTGAACCAAATGTGGTCTGACCAGAAACAAAGATCAGATTTGCTTTTTTGGTTTCTTTTTCATACACAGCATTTACTCATATTAAGGTAAGAGTTCAGTGGACACTCCTAATTTTTTTTTATGTGAACTATTGTCTAACAGTGTCTTGTACATAATAGGGATGAGGATAGGTTTGGGATTATTATTCATTTTTACAGATGAGGAAATTTCTTCTATCACACAAATTGGCACCTTCACTATCCCTTATATTCTTGGAGGGTTGCCAGGAGCCCTGTAAATCTCACAGGCAGTACTTGAACTCAGGTTTTCTTCATTTCAAGAGCTTCTTCTTAACCATTAGATCACACTGCTTCTCAAGTAGTGACTTAATAAATGTTTATTGGATGGCATTGAATTAAACCAAATCTTTCCCTTTCTGTTCTTTGGAATTGATTTTTTGAACCTAAGTGTTGGATTTAAGATTTGGCCCAATTAAATTTTATCTTATTAGACAGTGGCCTGTAGTTCTAAACTGTCAAGATCTTTTTGGTCCTGAACCTATCAATTAACGTGTTTTTATTCCTCCTAGCTTCATGCCAGGTACATTTTTTAACATGCACACTACTCCTTCATTCATGTTCCCAATGAAAATGCCAAACTATGCCAAACAAAAGATAGATTTCTAAAGGCATGAGGCTCTCTCTAGGTTGACATTAATCAATTAATCATCGTTCTTTGTATCTCTTTAATCCTTCAATCACTTCTTGAAAACATCAAGACATTCCTTTGCTTTGTCCACAAGAATATTATGAGAATCTCCCCCCTCCCTAAAAAAAATTCCATGCTAAAACCATAGGATATGATGAATATGGCATTGTCTAAATCTGCCAGTTAAGTAGCCCCATTAAAAAGAAGGGAAAGAAAAGAAATACATTTAATGTTAGGTGTAACAGTTCTAGCAAAGCTTGGGCTTGCCTTGTGAGGTGGGCTTAAATTACCTAAGGCACTGGAAGTAATATTTCTTCCCAAATCTGGAAGAGAGAAGCTAATGAGTAATTACAACTAGAGGCCAGAGTATTTTGCTACAGTGGAGTTTTAGATCTCTTTCTCAAGGTAAGAGAGGGCACACCAAGAATAGATAGCTAGGAACCTGAAAGGGGTTGAGGAGATTGGGCAGAAACATGAAGGGGGAAATGGAATAATTGGTGGGCCTTATCTCCTTTCTGAGCCTTGTTTCCACTGGGAGCTTTTGGAACCCCTGAGTATTCTATTTTTGTGATACAGGTTGCATAATTTCTAATAAAAACAGATGTTTTTTTTTTCTGTGCTTTTCATTTCCTTGTGTTCCTTGTTTGATAGCATGAAGGAACAACACACCTCTGGGAGCCTTATTGGAGAAACTGATCTTTCCTAGTTCAGGGCTGAGATCAGAATAGTTACAGTCTTTTCTCTCTAAGAACATAATCATGAATCATTTATATGTTGTGAACCCATGCTGACTTATGATGATTGTTGTTTATTTAAGATGCAAACTTGATGTGTTTTGATGAACTCTTCAAATCAAATAATCCCTTGATAATAATTTAATGTGCTATGTGCCTACTATGTGCCAGGTATTATTTTGGATTACTCAAATACATCTCAAAGATTTCTATTCCTCAGAGACTTGATTATCATAAGATTATCAATAAATAAGCTTTAGAATAATTTAGTAGGAAAAGTATTACTTTTTTTTTTTTAAAGCAATTGGGGTTAAGTAACTTGCTCAAGGTTACACGGCTAGTCATTATTTATGCGTGGGTGCTCATTTTCTGAGGCCGGATCTGATCTCGGGTCATCCAAACTCCGAGGCCGGAGCTCTTACTCACTGTGCCACCTAGCCGCCCCTTTAGGGCAATTGGGGTTAAGTAACTTGCCCAAGGTTACACGGCTAGGTTTTTGTTTGTGTGGATTAAGTGTCAGAGGCCGGCTCTGAACTCAGGTCCTTCTGATTCCAGGGCCGGCGCTCTATTCACTGCGCCACCTAGCCGCCCCTAGTATTACTTTTTTTTAAAGGAAAAAAATCAGCTATTTTGCAGTTTAGGAGAGGATAAACAATAAAACATTGTTCCTTCTTAAAATCATTTTCAATAGTTAGGCTAATAGTTCAGTGATGTGATTCATGTGAAAGCATGCAGAAAATAATGAAGTGGGTACTAATGTGTAGAACCCAAGTGCCTATGATTTCTATTTCATGCCTTAGTTGAGGATTATGAGGGGTAAAAACGAAGAGTGAAATAAAAATCCATCACAAAAAGTTACACACACACCCAGAGTATGCAAGAGTAATATCTCTTTATTTAGTAAAAAAAAAAAGCTCAGGTATGAATAAATGCTGGTTTCATAACAGGCTTTATTTCTTTTAAGTATACTATTGGAAAAAACTCAGAAAGAGGAAATATATTGAATGTGGTTGCTTTATGGAAGAATAATTAGTAAAAATATGTAACCACAAAGAATAATAAACTCCAATTTTAAAGGGGAAAAATAAGATGGCTCACTACAGTCAGACAAAAAACAAGCTATTAAGTCAGTGCTATGGAAAAGGCTACCTTTAACATTTGTTATTTTAAAAATATGATTTGAATGACTTTTCATGAAATACACAAGTATGTATTAAGCACTTACTATGGACTGGGCCCTATGCTATGTACTAGGAATATAAACACAAAAGTGAGACAAGAAATTGTGTTGTATTACATAGCTAAACATTTCTATTGAGATTGACTGTAGGCTTTTGTGTTGGCCAGAAAAGAAAGGTTTTTAATACAAGGTAATGTCACAGTTTTTCCTTTGTCTCTTCTGCTGTGATGCTATCAGGTCAACATCACTGGCAAATAAAAATGTACAAGATTCTTAAGATTTCATATAAATATGATTTTTCAATCTCTTGCCTCTTTTCTAAAAAATGATCAACTAACATGTATTCAGCATAGTAGTAAGTATTGTGGAGTGCATAGAAATAAGAGACATTGTACCCATACTTAATGAGCTTTCCGACACACACAGACACACCTCTCAACACTGGCTCTGCCATTGGCCTTCCCTGCCATCGACCTTGCAACTGTTTCTTCTAGCAATGCAATCCCTACTCCCTCACTCAGAAGTCATGGATATGGTTTTGTTAATAGAAATGACAAGTGATCATATATATGTATGTGTGTATATATATATATATATATATATATATCCTTATCCTATATATAGCCTTATATCCTTTCTACACTCCAGCCAGACTAAATTATTGCCCTTCACATCACTGAAGTTCCCTTCTGTCCCAAAGCTGAAGCCTCCTAGATGACTGTTTTCTTCTATGAGTTCTTTGGGAGCAGCGATTATCTCACTTTATTATATGTATCCCCAGTCCTTAGAACAGTGATTTGCCCTAAGTATTCAATAAATGCTTTTTCATTCATTCATTAATGAATACTAAAATATTCAGAAAAAACTTACTAACAAAAAAGGAAGAAAAACTGTTTTTGCAAACTTGATTTAGAATAAAATATCATTCCTGGGTAATCTTGCATATTAATTTTATAAATTCAAGTCAACAAGCATTTTAAGTGTCTATTATGTGCCAGACATTGTGAGATTATAGGTACTTATAGATACAGACACTAATAGTGTCCTTAAGAAATTTAAACATTAATAAAAACAGATCAACAAAATCCACTTCCAAAAGGCCATTAGTGAAGTAAAAAGACATTCAGTAAACCCAATCACTTTTTGAACATTTTTGTTTGGTCAGATTTTCTCAAGAAAATATTTTTGTGTGGAAAATATATATATGCTTTCTGTAAGCATAAGCATTGAAGATGATTATAATGGGATGAAAAGTGAAAATTACAAAATATATAGGCATAAAAATACGTTCACTTTTCAGAAGCTCAGCATCAAAATACAATTTCTAGGTGATCAAGCATTTATTAAGCACCTACTATTTGCTCATTCTACTCTATATCTGCTGCTCAGCCTGGTTTTAACTCCATGGAACAAGAAGTTCTCTGATGTTCCCCCACCACACACACACACACACACACACACACACACACACACACACACACACATATCTTCCTGCTTCATTGTAAGCTCCTTGAGGGTAATGACTATGTTTCTTTTTATTAATTATATCCCTAGAGCTTAGGATAGTCTCTGGTACATAGTAGGAACTTAATAAATATTTATTGGATTGGATTGCTTGGTATTGTGCCAGATATAAATTCACCTAGCACTTAAAAAGAAGGATTGAAGGCAAAAAAAGGGGGGGGGGTGCAACAGAGGATGAGAGGGATAGATAGTATTATGGAAAACAACAAACATGAGCATGGACAGACTTTAAGAGATGAGGATAGAACGGCCTGATGCTATGGATCCATGAAGAGTTGGATATGACTAAATGATGGAACAAGGACGAAGTACTTAAAATAGCTTATGGAAAACAACAATATAGAATCAAACAGCTAGGCAAATTTCTCTTCCCAATCTTAGAAGCTGAGGCTTAGGACTGAGGCCAGCAGTCAAGAATCAGTGTCTCCAAAAAACCATTTGTGGTTCTAGAGCTCTTGGAAGTGATTTCTCTACCCAAAGTGTCTTTTCAGGTCCTTAAGGGAGTAAGATATGCACTCACTGTCCAGTTTGGGTACTTTTCACTGGTCCCTGAGTTCTAGATCTTCCTCTGAATTTTAAATTGAATCATTGGATTCAGCAGAAATACCCACAGAATTTTCACATGCTAGAGAAGTATTATTTTAAGAGGCTCGGGATCTTCCCATAAGCTAGATTGAATAGCTCCAGCTCCTATCTCTCAATTTATATCTTGGAGAGGACCAGTTGAACCTGCCTTTCCCTACTTATGTGATTAGGCAATAAAGCACACTAATGATGTCTTATAGTCTGGCATTCACATAACTGGGTTTGCTATGAATGGAGGCTGACAATCTATCAATACCTGAAAGCAACTATCAAAATGTTTTGAAGTTAAAAGAACATTTCTGGTAATGAAGAAGAGTTTACCATTCCTTACAACTTTGAGCTCTTTTCTTAAGGCACTAAGAAGCAAAAGTGTCAACAAGTGTCAACTTCAGTTTTCTGCCTGAATAATTGATTTAAAAAGAAACATACACCTACAATTCTCTGAATTCATTCTCCTCATAACCTCCACTCCCTACCTTAGGCCATCCTACAGTTTATAAGCTATTTTTCCTTGTTTCAGATTTCTATTCAAGAAAGGTCTCAGATGGTATTACTTATCTCTAGGAATAGCTTTCCTCCTCTCCTCTAATACTAAATTTTAAAAACCTTGCAATAAAATAATGCCTGTGACTTCAATTAGTTCGAAAGAGCCTTAATAAAAAATAAAACTATAGTAATAGTTAACATTCTTTGCCAAACTATACTTTTGTTTCCTTTCATGATTCTTATTTTCAATTGCCAATAAAACTGAATGCAATTATCTAATGCTTGAACCATTATATAAATCACTAGCTGGATGTTAAGGGCCACCCTTGAAAGAGGCTATCTCATAATACTTTTAAATTCACTCCAGAAGAGTTCAATTTAACTTCATACTCATTAATGTTGGACAATTAGTATTTCATGTATACCCTCTTTGCCACTTAAAAAAAATCTTTAATGAAGACTGATTAATACACTGTGCTCCTAAGAGAATTGAAAATTGAAATGGGTTTAGGAACATTCCTTAGTTAAACAAATATTTTTTAAGCTTCTACTACATGGATAAGCACTTTTTAAGGCACTGGGCAAAAGTGAAAAACTAAATTATACACAGCTCCTGTCTTCAAAGAACTTCGCAGGTATTGTGGTATCTGTTAGGACATATAAAAGATGGCATGGCTAGGTGGTGAAGTGAATAAAGCATTGGCCCTGGAGTCAGGAGGTCCTCAGTTCAAATCCAACCTTGTAATGGACAAATGAGGCAGATACAGGATGGCATAGCCAATTAATATATTTTTGGAGTGCTTTTATTAATTAAGCTGGTGACTGTCTCCCAAAAGGGAAGGCAACCCTGAGCAGTCCGTCCAGCAAGCTTTTATACAGTAAAAAGTACTTCCTGAAACAAACAGTGGTCCGCTAAGCAACTATTGCTACATAGGGATGTAAACTAAGGGGGGGAGGGGCTTGCAAGCTAAGGGGGCAGTTCTTTGTTTTAGTTACATCTTGGTTACAAGGCAGGTGCAGGGCAAGGTTTCACAATGGTCATACCTTTGTGCTAGGTTCTTGGGGCCCCCTGAGGGGCCTTGTGAGAGGCCCTGTATAGGAGCTAGCACTATGGGTCAACCTCAGAAACTTAACATTCATTAGCTGTGTGACCTTGGTCAAGTGACCAATTTCCCTGCCTTCCCCCCACCAAAAAAAAGCAAAAAAAAAAAAAAAAGACATATACAAGATAATTTTTTTCAATTTAGAATATGATTAAATTCACAGGACAGGACAAATAGGGTAATTTGAGAGATTTAAGGAAGTAGATATTAATCTCATGTCAATAATGTGGGAAAGTTGTATAGAGCTGGTAGTACCTAAGCTAGAGCTTAATTGGAAAAAAAAAAAGAATTCAAAATAGACACATGTTCATGAAAGTTGACATACACAAACAAATGCAAGCAGATTAAGATAAAGGAACCACTGATTTG
Source organism: Gymnobelideus leadbeateri (assembly GCA_011680675.1). NCBI lineage: Eukaryota > Metazoa > Chordata > Mammalia > Diprotodontia > Petauridae > Gymnobelideus > Gymnobelideus leadbeateri. The sequence continues at coordinate 19,240 of WOXC01009029.1, read as the reverse complement.
GTTTGCCTTAATTGTTCAGTACATGCTGGGGAAAAAGATTAAAATAAAACTGAAAAATATTTCGAAGTAAGATTATGTGTTGGGACTCTGCTAGGGGAGGAGTTTCAATTGTAATTCAAATACTGTTCTTAATTTTTTTTTAAAGAAGTCTCATCTACTTTGCACAACCATGAACCATATATAGATAGATAAATATATACGCATGCACATGTGTGTTTGTATATTTATGTGCATATATATGTATGTATATAAAGCTATATATATGTATATATATACATATATATGTAAAAATGTACTTACAAAAAGCAAATTTTGTTTCAGTACAGTTCAGCAAGGAATCAGTTGATATTAGACTTTGGATTAATCATTTACCACCACCAGTAGTGATGGATATTAAGATGAATTAATTTAAAATAAAGTGATTTCATAAGCCACCTTTTAGTATAACATTTCAAAGAATAATGAAGTACAGACAATATTGAAAGGACATCTCTAGACATCTAGTTGGCATAATGGATATAGTATTGAACTTGGACGTTGGGCTACCTGAAGTCAAAGCTTTCCTCAGATTCCCCATTTACAAAATGGGGATAATAATAGGACCCACCTCACAGGATTATTTTGAGGATCTGATGAGATAACATACAAAGCATGTTGCAAAACTGGAAGTGTTATATAAATGTGAGCCATTATTATTATTTCCAAAAAGCCACATTTTTATTCCTTTCCTAAAATTTACTAACAATGTACCTCACTTTATAAACCTATAAACATAAAAGAAAAATAAACAAACAAGTGACTTCTCTCCGATTTCAATCACCCTCTCTCTGGTCTTTATTTGTTGAGCTAAGAAATACTGTATTGAGACAAAGGAGGGAAAATCTGTTAGACGTAGAGAATTCAAATGTTTCACCAGTCCACAATATATTTTGGGTTAGGAAGTATTTCTCTAGTCCAGTGGTGTAAAAGTCAAATTGAAATGGGGGCCAATAAACCATACATATGGATGCCAGTGGGGTGCATATTGACTCTTTTAAAATGTAATATTTTTCCATGTTTTATTGTATTATTATTATTTTATTAAATATTTGCTAATACATTTTAATTTGGTTTAGGCCACACTGGGAATGTCATGGGCCATATTCACCATTGCATTTTTGACACCTATACTCTAGTTCCTTCCTCTGGTCAAAGATAAGACCACAGCCATCCCCCACACCATGGAATCCCCTTTAGTAATACATCTTCAAAAATATTTTTGCTTATCTAATTATCTTGGAAACCTTAGAAGCCAGAAAGCAAACACCTAGTAATTTCTTTTTAATGAATGGTACAAAAGATGTAAGTATCTATATTTTTAGAAATATTTTTGTTGGCACACCTTTTAGTTAGATGTTCAATCACTTGCTCTTATTAATGTGTGTATGTGTTTTGCTTTCATTTCAGCAAATTTTTCTATTCACTGTGGCTACATGGGTCCTTTCCACCTCTAGAACAATTATCCCACGATCTTAAAGAATATGAACATAGGTTTTGGGAGTCTATGCTAGTGTAGCATAAACTATTACCAGTCCTACAATACTAGAAATGTTTAGGGTGTGGGTATGACCAGTATTTGACTGTATGTCTACTGCCTGAAGGTCAGTCTAGCTAAACCCATAGAGACACATTACCACAAAACTGTATACCTCACTGATGCAAACTATGTAGGTAAATCAAGATGATTGTAATCTGCACTGATGGATTTTCAAAGATTTTAAGTGAAGTCTAAGAAATTTGACTTTAGCCATTTCAGAAAAGTTAAAGGTTTGGGTATAGGAGAAGGTAACATGAACAAAGTCATGCTTTAGAAAGACTGGTCTAGCAGACAGCATATATTATGAATGATAAAATTTGTCTTATTTAAATGCAAATGTATATCTATTTATATTCTATCATTTCCTTTTAAATAAATGTTTGTTTAGAAAATGAAAATAGCAGTAAATCCATCTTTAGACTCATAAAAATATCATACAGTGTCTATCAAAGGCTTCTGGGTCAAACTAAGAAGTATTTTATCCTGGTGCATTGGAAAATGTAATGGGCTGAGATACAATGTACTTTGGTTTGCATCCCAACTTAGGCACTTTTATGAAATATGTAACCTGAAACAAGTCCTTTCATCTTTCTGGTCCTCACTTTCTTTATCCATGAAAAGAAGGGACTGGACTAGATAACTCTGAAAATTTCTTCTAACTCTATATCTATAAATGTGGTCCTAGTCTTAGAAGATATTTGAGAATTAGCCGTTCCAAAATGGATTCCCAAAAGTGACTTATTTGTTCCCTACCTTTCCTTTATGAAAACAACGTTTTATAAAAGTTAGGGTAATCCTAAAATTATCCCTTATTCCTTTATCCATTATCTGCAGTTCATTGAACTTACCCGTCCTGCATAGTGCATAATAGTGAAGGTGGTACAATGATCTTTGAGGGCCACATTTCCATTCCCATCCTTAATGGCAGAATATACTGCATTGGAATTGGAAGATTCCAAGAGAGACTGAAGCCTTTTGGGAAGATTAGATTCCAATGATCCAAGTACTTGGCTCTCTTCATCCAACAAAGAGAGAAATCCAGATGGCTTCTGAAAGCAAAAGAAACAATACTTTAAAAAGACCTTAAAGAGTTCTTCTACTCTAATCCCTTCAATTTGGTACTTTTGTTAAATGAAAAATTGTTTAATATTTTGTGGCTAAGAAGGTACTCATACCATGACTTTTTAAAATTAGATTTTTTTTTCTAAGTACTAGGAAGTGACTTTTTAGACATTTCTATAAATTTAATTTCATCCTGACACATTTCATTAAAAATAATGGAATTACAGATTAAAAGAGTTCTCATCGAAATGAGGTTTTTTAAAAAATATTGCTTATGTCAGGAAAGTTGCAGTTTATTTTAATATATGGAAGTTTAGTCTAACGCAAACTAAGGACTTCATACTTCAGTTAGGCTAAAAAAAAAGAAAGAAATCACCACCAACAAACATGAGAAAGAAAAAAGACTAAGTCTCAAGATTATGTGACAAAATCCCACTCAGCAGGAAGTAGGAAGTGCCTTTATGACATTCCACAGTTCAGACCTAGAAAAAGCAACCGTGCAGAAGAAAGTTATAAATCTCAAATTAGAAGGCTGATCGTTTGTGACTGCCAAAGAAAAGAACTAAAGCACTACAGTATCCGATGTTCTAAAATTAATTCTGCATCACTGGAAAGGGCTGCTTAACAGTACTTCCCAGCCTCCAACATCTCCCCCATATTTAGCATACCATTCTGCCTACATAGTTTGGACATCTGTTGAACAACTTTTTTACCTAGTGCTTTGTAGCATTTTACTCCCTCATTTGGGTCCCTAAGAAAAATGCTGGAGTGAATTTTAAAATGGCCTTTTTAAGTAAGATAATTGTTTGAGTCCATGCCAGTGATGCATAGCCCTCTGTAGACCAACCTAGAATTGATTCTAAGAAGCTCTTTCCCCAGAATGTGCTTTCCTTTTCTCCAAGAACTGATAACAGCCTATCAAGGAAGGCTGGTGGAAGGAAAGGAAGAATGGCAATTTGTAATAATAAAGGATATACTTATACTGAGAAACTCATAGATTTTTTTGAAATATTGATGTAAGAAATAATGGTAACTTAGTAAGCAGAGATATCTAATATATTTTGTCAATGTTCATACATTAAAGCCTTAGCATTCCACTTTCCTAATAAGACCTGAAGAGAGTGGCTTCATGAATAGATTCAATAGACAGCCATCTTCAAGGCTTAATGTGAGACCCGCAAACACATGTATACGGCCCAATCTTACTAGCTGATATTCCACCCTTATAGAGTGATTCCTTTGGGTCTTGAAGGCTTTTGAAGAATTCCAGAATACCATAGCAAAATGCAAGTATTTGTTAGAGGAGTGAGTTTTGACTATCAACTAAAGCTAATAGTAATTATTTCTACAATATTCCCAATCATCTCAGCTATCTGACATTGTGGAAATGGGGCACAAAGTACTAGGAGTAAGTGACTAAGTATCTGTAGGCAGAGAAGAAACTCAGAATATAACGTGCTTCCTTTTTGAGAGAGACACAGAGAAAGAGGCAGAGACACAGAGAGGGAGAGAGACAGAGACAGAGACAGAAACAGAGGCAGAGAGAGACATAGAAAGTGAGAGAGACAGAAATTTTCAGCTAGAGGAATGAAGGACTAGGAAAGATTCATAGAAGTGTCATTGAAGTTCCTTCCTTAAAGGAAGAGAAGGTGAAGATGAAGATGAAGATGAAGATAAGCCCTAGAGATAGCCTGCATGAATATGCACAGACCACACCTGGATGAGTGGTAGATAAAGTCAAGGAGCAAATATTCCAGTTAGGAAGCTCTTTAGAAAGGTTTCCACTGGGAAGGCTTACTAGTCAATAGTATATATAATATAATATATATATATAATATGATGTAATATGCCTTTATTATGGGTATATTTTAACTTGTACAAATGAAGGATTTGTGACTTGAGACCAAGAAGTATACAAAGAGCTGAGCAAAGGGAAGAGAGGACAAGTATATCTTTGGATCAGTTACAAGAGAGACAAGGATATCACTAGTTCTCTGTAAGAGATGGCACATACCAGATATTCAGAAATCAAAGGGAATATCTTTTGAATATCTTTGAATAAATGATCTTCAGATCATGAAAGAAGTAAAATGAGGATTAATAATCTAGTGAGTAATCTGAAATTTCTATAAGTATATGAAATTACAGATGGGAGAGAGATCTAAGAAGGCCTTGAAAGGTAGCTCAAGAAGTGGGTGTTTATTATTTAGGCAATAAGGGGACAATATAGGTTACAATCATATATACAGTATGTGTGTATAAAATCTCATTTGATCATAACAACCCTGCAAATAACGGATAGTATTATTCTTATTTTATAGATGAGGAAACTGAAGCTGAGAGATATAACATGATTTCATCAGGAACTGGTAAGTGTCTGAGGGCAGGATATGAGTTCAGGTTTTTACCAATTTCAAGCCCAGCTGTATAAATATATAAGTACATATCAACACATATATGTATGCATGTTGTTATGGGAATGAGAATCTGAAGATCTTGCCTTCCCCTTGGCCCTTTGATAGTCTGAATTTGGTCACCTGGAGCCTGTGGCTGGATGCTTGTTTTTCAGGAAAGCCCACATCTTGTTAATTTGTGATTGGGAAGTGGGTCAAAAGGGTTATGACATTCTCTGACCCAGGAGAAGGCTATATATACCCTGATGTGAGATTTTGCTTTGGGGCTCACTTTGGGAAGAGTTGTATGATTTGACCAGATGAGACTCTGGGCCGCTGTTAAGCCCCCCCGGATTTGAAAACCCAGATGTTGGTGCTTCCCTCTCTGGTAACTAACTAGGTATGAATGTAATGGTCAGACAATGGGAAGCCTTGTCTGCTGCTCTGTCTCTCTGTCTGTTTTAACTTCTGTTTGTATTTTCTGATGTTTGATTGATTAAAGCAAGATTGTTAACCCATTTTGAGTTGCTTTACTTTAAAAAAGCAGATCTAAGAACCTATGCCAGCAGCAACCCTGGGTATGCTAGGGTGCTTGCTGCTACACGTGTGTGTGTGTGTATGCATGCATGTATGTATGTATGTATGTATATACACACACACACACACTCTACCACTTACTGTTTCTAATAATAGAGAACATTTATAAAGAACTTTATGGTTTGCAAAGTGCTTTACATATATCATTTGATCATTACAACAATCTTGTGAGGTGGATGTTATTTTTATACCCATTCTACAGATGAGGAAACTGAACCTGAGAGACATAAAGTGTCTTGTCCAGGGGAAGATAGCTTGTAAGTGGCTAGGACAGGATTTGAACTTAAGTTTTCATGACTGCAAATCCTTTATCCATTGCTCTAAGATCCTTTCTGATAGAAATCTTTGAGTAGGATATAGGCACAGTCAGACATGTACATTAGGAAAATAATTTTGGCAGCTATGCATGGAATGGATAGGAAAGGGAGAAAATAGAGACATGGAGACCACTAAGGAAGTTATTCTTGGTCTAGTTGGGAGGTGATGAGGTCTCTGAATGGTAGAAATGAAGATAAAGAAGCACTATTTAAGTGAAAGTGAAAGGATGAAACACTGAAGACGTTCTAGAGAGCCAATGGCCAGCAGTGAGGCTGCTGGGCATCTGGAAGTAAAGAGTTTGCCAAAAAAAAATACTGGATATCAAAAATTGAGTGGAAATCAAAAGACAAACTTTGCCTTCTTAACAATCCTACCTCCAGATGAACTCTTGTGCATTTTGCCTTAATTCTGGAACAATATACATACTGATGAGGGGCAGTAGGATATAGTAGAAGGAGCAGAGAATATGACATCAGAGGACATAGTCTGAAACTTTTTAACTTACACTGTCAATTTATGAATTGCATACATGGTGAGCCAGAGGAAGAGGGGCTGCAGCTGCAATTTAACGTAGGAAAGGAATACTGTATGGTAGGTAACAGGAAAAAAGTGGGGTTTTTTGGAGGCAGGGGGCAAAGAACTGTAAGTGGCAGAATAAGAATTATAAAGGATTATAGTTTGTAGGAATATAATGTGGGCTTTTGCATCATACACATGCAATGACAGATGAATAGAGGAATAAGACTGGAGGAGAAAAGGAGGAGATATAAACATCTGTCCTCCATTAATATTAAGATGGGGGTGGAGGTAGGCAATTTGATTAAGTTTTACAAGGGAAATTAGATGAGAATTTTGGAGGATTTTTCAGAATTTCTTTTAAAATGGAACAGATACTTTTTTTTTCCTTCTGAGATGGCTCGAGTAGTTCTGTCTATAGATAAGGAGAATAGACTAAATGTCTTCTTGGGGTCCCTTCCAGCACCACAATTTAATGATTTTATGAATCTATTTTTATATAAAGTAAGGGTAAAGAATAGTATACTCTCGGAAATAGCTGAATAGTGTCCTTTTCAAAGAACCACCAAGCACTTTAGATATATCATCTATAAATACTCATAATAGCTTTATGTATGGGTCAGTGAATATTGATATCTGCCTAATTTAGAGAAGGAAACTGAGGCAAAAAGTCACTTAGCTCCTAATCTATAGTTCAGCAATGATGGGTAGATAAATCTGATTCTGATATGTTATATTTTTTAAGGTTTTTTTCACCTAGTTTTAAAGTCTTGGCTAATAGTTTAATATTAAAGTTCATATAACCTTTGTCTATGAGAATTAAGGAAATCTTATGAATGTGTTTTATGATTCCTCTAGTCTTAGAGATCACATTATAAATTGTGAACATTAAGAGTTTGCAGCTGTGCCAAAAGATGATTCTTTAGGGATGGAGCCAAAGTTGAGCATTTTTATAACAAGATGATCATATATTTCCTACTACTCATTCAGTAAATTGGTAATCATCCAAGAGCTCTTTCGGGAAAAAGGTGGTGTGTGTTCTTCAACAGATTTGGAAAGGTAATAAATATATTCAAGGGTTTATAGATGAAGAGGTTTCCAAAAAATTCACTGAAAAGAAAGCAATTTATCTATCTCAATTATTTTAAGATTTATAGTGCTTGAAAAATATCCAATTGTTCCATGTGGATTTGCAGGGTACCTGGAAAAAAAAATCCAAAGCTGCCGTCTGGTTACTAGGAGAATATGTCGTTTCCATGGTAACTCCCTCTTGTACACATTCTGTTTGCTCTTGTAGAAAAAGCACTTCATTGATATACTGGTGTATCTTCTCATTGGTCATGTTGACACAGAGCTATTGTGACAAAAAAAAGAAAATATTTACAAAACAATTAAGCAGTGCAGTATTAACTTTATTTAAAAAGAAGTATTTGATGAAATGGAAACTCATGAAAGCTCCAAACCAACTAGGCCATACAGGTAAAAGTATGTTATTGCTTTCATAGAAGTCAGAATAAAAATTTTCATTTCCTATTTTAATATACTTTATTTTAAAAATATAGCTTCAATTTAAATAAAAGCTTTCAAAATTTAAACCAAAATCTTCTATTAGTTAACTAGCCCGATAATTTAAAAAAATCTCCTCTCGCTATTATGTTTCAGTCTTAATAAGAAATTTAAAATTTCTAGCTATTTAAATGTACCCCAAAGTACAATTTTCCTTCTCTGGAACAACACCTCAGCCATTTGTAGACAGATTTTAAAGTTGTCTCTCATTTCAAATTATTTGACTTACTTTCAATATTTAAGACAATAAAAGATGTCAGCCATTTTATGACTGTAATAACTCATATATGTTATATAAGCATGGGACGCAGCTATCTAGGGGTTTTACGATTTCAGTTTAGGACAGAATTGGAGCATCAAGCAATAGTTAGGATGGAGGAAGGTGAGCAGAATATCCCAGGGTTGCCAGGATAGTATCTATAAGAAATAGCATCTTTATAGATGATCAAATATAAAGTATCTAGATGGAAACTGAAAGAAAAATGCTGATCAATACAAGTAACAATCTAGAATTCAAGAAGTCAGGCAGATCATAAGAATGGCACCAATGCTCAAAACATAGAAGTGGTACCTAAGATTTCTTCAATAATCATTAACAAATATTAAATATCTAGTATGACCAAAGCATTATGTTAGGTGTTAGAAGTACAAAGAGAATATATATATATATATATATATATATATATATATATATATATATATATATTATATATACTATATATATATATATATATATTTCCTGCTCTCAAGGACTGCTTAATTTTCTTTTGAAGGTTTATCTTAACCTTTTTTAATTGCTCATCTTTATCAGGTCCCGGTGATTGGCTGTTAGCTATTCCCCAAATCAAGGTACACTCCATATATTCTTGTATCCTAAAATAGGGCAGAGTTGGGAAATCTGGGACAACAAAAGTATAGCTATCCCTTCCACATCATGGAGATTGGGCGGGGGGCAGCACCTTGGGATCTAGAAAATCTTTGTAAAAATTTTTGGACCTCCCTTCATACCAGAGAAAAATCTGATTTTTTTTCTTTTTCTATTATAGAATGTTTACAGTACTTTATTGCAAAATTTGGGTTGAGTATTTGGTCATAGGCTATATGTAGGTCAATTTTAAGTAAAAAATAAAGAAAGAGAAACAAAAAAGAGATAAAAATAATAAGAAATACTACAGTAATTTCTTATGCCAACACATGAAATATTGAAACCACAATGGGGAATGTTGTGAGGTAGAAGGGATAGGTGTACTTTGCATTTATATCTATCTGACTATTTATCTATCTATCTATCTATCTATCTATCTATCTATCTATCCATGAAATCCAAGTTCCTTCCTCCCCACCCCATGGATTATTATTCCTTTCTGAGATACAAATTCATATGGAAAGATGAGACAATTGCCGTTTGACCAATGGTACCCATTGTGAGGTAATTTCTCTTCAAGAATAGGCTGATTGGGGGGCGGAGCCAAGATGGCGGAGTAGAAACAGCTCTTCCAAGCCTCTCTGCCCCCAGATTCCCCACAAACTATGTTAAAAAGGACTGTGAACTTCTGGAGCCCCAGCACCCACAGAACGACACAGAGAAGCTAACCTCCTGCTGAGGACAGCTCAGCAGCCCTGCAGGAAGGACCAGCGCAGCGGTCTGGGAGCTGGCAGTGCGCAGAGCGCAGGAGCCGAGCCGAGCCAAGCCAAGGTCCGCGTGAGCCGAGGTTTTGGCCCCAGGGCGGCAGGGCCAACAGCCGGCTGGAGGAACCCCAGAACACCAGGAGCTGTGGCGACTCCAGAATTATCAACATAGACATGCCTAGGACAAAGTAAGAGGTTAGTGTCCTATGGACTTTGGGACCTGTATTTGGGGAATGCGTCAGCTCCCTCCCCTGGGGGCTAGAAGCAGCTGAGGACAAATGCCATTTTGTAGTTTTCAGAGGCAGCTCCCGCTCCCAGCCTACAAATCGTGGGGAGATCCAGCGATCAGTCTTGGGGGGTAATCGCTCTTGCTTTAACCTCCCTGGATCTGGATTGTGATCTAGGGTGGAAGTTGTGGGTGGGTTTACAGCTTGCCAGAAACGGAAGTTGCCCCCCACACGTTCGGGACGAAAATTCCTCCAGCTGGCCTTAAAGTTATAGTGTGGCAACAAGCCCAAAAGTCAAGCAATCAAGTGGCAACATGCCAAGGCAAAGGAAACAGAAAAATGCAACCCTAGACTCCTATTTTGGGGGCATAGAGCGGGAAAAGGACTGTGAGGTCAGAAGTCCTGCTCCAAAAGCCCCAGGGGAAAACATGAGTGGGTTGCAGGCCATAGAGGACCTTAAGAAGGACTTTAAAAATCAAATAAGAGAAGTGGAGGAAAAATTAGAAAGAGAAATGAGAAGGATGCAGGAAAAGTATGAAATGAGGGTCAACAGCCTGACTGAGGAAAACAACACCTTAAAAAATAGACTAACTCAAATGGCAAAGGAGGCCCAAAAGGGCAATGAGGAGAAGAATGCCTTAAAAAGTCGAATTTGCCAGATGGAAAAAGAATCTCAAAAGTTCACTGAGGAGATTCATTCCTTCAAAGTTAGACTGGAGCAAATGGAAGCTAGTGACTTCATGAGAAATCAAGATGCTGTTAAGCAGATCCAAACAAATGAAAGATTAGAAGGCAATGTGAAATATCTCATGGGAAAAACCACTGACCTAGAGAATAGATCCAGGAGAGACAATTTAAAAATTATTGGACTACCTGAAAGCCATGATCAAGGAAAGAACCTAGAAATCACCCTTCAAGAAATTCTCAAGGAAAACTGCCCTGATGTTTTAGATCCAGAGGGCAAAGTAGAGGTTGAAAGAATCCACCGATCACCTCCTGAAAAAGATCCCAAAAAGAAAACTCCCAGAAATATTATAGCCAGGTTCCAGAATCCCCAGATCAAGGAGAAAATACGACAAGCAGTCAGGAAGAAACAATTTCTACATTGTGGAAACACAATCAGAATAGCCCAGGACCTGGCAGCTTCTACACTGAGGGATCAAAGGGCATGGAATATGATATTCCAGAGGGCAAAAGAGCTGGGAATGATCTCAAGGGTCACCTACCCAGCAAAACTGAGTATTTTGTTTCAGGGGAAAATATGGTCATTCAGTGGAATAGAGGACTTTCAAGCATTCTTGAGGAAAAAACCAGAATTGAATAGAAAATTTGACATCCAGACACAAGAAGGAAGAGATGCCTGAGAAGGTAATCAGGGAAAAGAAATCAAAAGGAACTAATCAAAGTTGAACTATTTACATTCCTATATGGAAAAGCAATAACTGTGACTGATGATATCTTTCTCACTATGAAAATAATGGAAGAAGGGGGTGTGGTCATATGAATACATATGTGAATGTGTGTGTATATGGTTACAGTTATATATGGATAGAGGGCATAGGTTGAATTTGTTGGGAAGGGAGAATACTCAAGGGATGAAATTATGAGGTGAGAGAGGAAAGTGGCAAGAGGAGATGGGGAGAGACAGGGTAGGGTAAACTATCCCATGTAGAAGAAGCAAGGGGAAGTGGTTGCAAAGGAGGGGGAGAATAAGGAAGGCTAAAAAGGCAAAACCACATTCACATTGAATTTGGTTCAGGGAGAAAATGACATACATACTAAATGGGATATCTCAACCTGCAGCAGGATAGGGGGAAGGGGGATGAGAGGAGGGATGATGGATGGGAGGGCATCCTTGGGGTGAGGGAGGTTGGAAGTACCCACTATAGAAGAGGGACAGGATTATGTAGGGAATGGACCAGGTGGGGGGTGGGATGAGTGGGAAGGAATTATAAGCAGCCTTGTACAATATATCTACTATGATAATGTTTGCATAGCTAGACATGTCCAACATATACTGAATTACTTATCTCCCAAGAAGGAATGGGTGACAAGGGAGGAAGGAAATGGATCTGAAATTCGAGGTCTTAACATTAAATGTTTCAAATATATATAAATACTATTATTAATACTCTTTCGCTTGTAATAGGGAGATAAGATGTGCAGGCATTGGGACACAAAGATTCACCTTCCTCTAATGGAAAAGTCGATGGGGGTATGGGAGAGAGCAGATTGGAGGAAGCGATATCTTGTGGGACTACTATTCTGGGAGGTTGGGTAGGGGAATAATGGGGGGAAAATGATTGTAACTCAAAATCTGGCGGAAATGAATGATGTAAAACAGAAGTTAATAAAGCATTTGTTTAAAAAAAATAAAAATAAAAAATAGAAAAAAAATAATACATTCTAAAAAAAAAAAAAAGAATAAGCTGACTGATCTAAATACCTGAATGCTGATATGAAACTACCTCTGGATCCAAAACTCATTGTGACTCACTCAGCTCTATCTTTTAGTATAGTCATGGTTCTGTAGTAGATAAGCATATAATTGTAGAATCACAGAGGCAACATATAAAGATATGTGTGCACACATACACATACACAAAGATGGACAAACTTACATACACATCACACCACACCACACCATAATGGTCCCACTAACCTCAGAGAATCAGCCTTTAGACACATAAAAGCAAAGACAAATAAGAAATATGCAGGTCTAGACATTGGAATCATGTCTTAATATGGTTAATACAATCCTTATCTGGTTTCTGCTCTAATATACTCCCCAAACAGCTATCTGCCATCTGCTTTAAGGAATTCATGAATAGTATTCTCTAGCTCCTTAAATTTGCTGCTCCCTCCTCCATCAGCATAGAAAGAATTCATTGTTTAATCCCAAATTTGCTTCTTCCATGGCAGTGAGGTGCTGAAGTTCATAGAACACTGGGCATAGAATCAGGGAGATCTGAGTTCAAATATGGCTTCAGACACTTACTAGTTGCATAACCATGGGCAAGTAACTTAATCTAAGACTCAATTTTCTCCTCTGTAATATGGGGATAATAATAGCACCTAGTTTGCGGGGTTGCTGTGAAGATCAAATGAGATAATGATAGCAAAGCACTTACCATAGTGTCTGGCACATAGTAAGCTCTTTAAATATGTTGTTGTTGTTATTATTATTATTCTATTACATAGCTATTACTCTGGTAATTCCTCAGCTTTTTTTTGAGTGTTAAACTCCTATGATTATTTCTAGGAGTGAGCTTCCAGTCTTTCAGCCATTTGACAAACATTTATTAAGTGCCTTCTATGTGTCAGGCACTAAGCTAAACACTGAAGATGTAAAGACAGGCAAAAACTAACACAGAGGAGATAATAATAAACTCCAATGGCTGACATAGAGGAGCTCACATTCTAGTGGGGGACACAACATACAAACAACTGTGTAGGAAGAAATTACAAAATATATTCATATAAGATACACACAGAATAGGTAAAGGATCATTTCAGGGGTAAGGTACTTGCAGAATGTTGGGACTGGGGGGGTGAAGACTAGGAAAGATCTCTCGGACAAGTTCACACTTGAGCTAAATCATAAAGGATGTGAGGGAAGTGAGTAGGCAGAAATGAGAAGGAAAAGCATGCCAGGTATAGGGGACAACCAGTGACAAGGCACAGAGTTAGGAGATGGAGCTCATTGTGTGTAGGGGGGACAAAAAAAGTGAAGTGGATTTCAAAGGAGAGTAAAATATGAATTCTGGAAAGGGAAGAAGGTATCAGGTTGTGAGAGGCTTTAAATCAAGAGGAAGATATTTTTAATTCTAGAAATCATAGGAAGCCATTGGAGTTTATTAATTGGAGAGAGGGTAACATAGTCAGACCTGAACTTGAGGGAAATCATTTTGACATGGAGTGGAAGGATTGGAATGGGAAAAGGTTGTGGTAGAAGTTCAAGCAGTAGGCTATTGTAATAATCCAGGCATGAGTTGAGGAGAGACTCAAAAAGAAGAGGTTGTGTGAGAGCATATATTAGTGATCTTGTGAAGGTATAAAAGATAAGATAGAATCAGAAGAGTATGTGGAATAAGTGCAAGGGAAGAGTTAGTCTGTAAGAACATAGGCATTGCCATAGTATTTTTTGTTTTCTTGACCTGTTGTGTTGCTTGGCAATGTTGAAGTTATTTAGTATGGGAAGAAAATAAAACTTTGATAGTTATTAAATTGGGATATATGGGTCCCTGAGTAAATTTTAAGGAAGATCTCATTTGTATTTACTCATGTGGGGGCAGATTTTTTTTCCTACACTCTTGAAAAGTCTATAACTTTTGTGGTTGAGTTTTCCTAAGTAATTTTCAGATAGGTTGCTTTCCTGAGGCTTTTGTATCTGCTCTGTAGACTCTCTGGTCTTGTTCAACAAATGGATAAGGTTAGTGCAGGTTATCACTTCAACTATTGAAAATCAAATCATATGGGGGAATTCTTAAGAGGACAGATGCTAAGTTGGAACTGAAGAGGCTAAGTGAAGGGTTTTTAAAATTTAAATAAGATAATTACAATGGAGGGTAGGAGACTAACCCAATCATCTTGGTAATAATCCTTAAAGCACTACATTAATGTGAATCATTATTAAAAGTATCCTAGGAATTACTTATGTTATTGGGGACTGGTCAATGAAACTGCAGCATTTATGGACATGAGCAGCATGTTTGACTTGCGACAATTTTCTGAGGATTGTTTTCCTATTCATTTCCTGAATGATTAAAAAAATGAGCCTATGATGGGCTCCTGGGTAGAACTGAGCCTACATACAAAAGATTCCTAGAGAGGTAACTTGCTCTTGTTTTTGCTGATAATGAATAAAGGAAGGACTGAGGTAACCTCTGGACAGGGATAAAAAACTGAAGCCAGCAGCATTTTCCTCACATATGAGTTGACGTGAACACATGATGTAGTGCATTATATGGTATTGCTTCTATCTATATAATTTTTATCCATTTTCTCTTAGTAAGTTATATTAGAGATGAAATTAATTAGGATGTGACCATGTAAGCTTAAAATGGTCAGTAGAGGAAAAGATGGGTTCAATAAGTAGGGTTAGTGCTTTAGTTTATCAGTAGCTAAATTTCAATAAGCATGGTGTGCATCACAGTGTATCTACACCATCCATGAGGCAACAGCTATCCATTATCTATGCTGTGTTCAGAAGGTATCTAAGTGAAATTAATGCTAGTTATTAGAGTTTGAACACACTCTTGAGGTGGTAAACATGAAAAAAAAACATTCTTTGTTTGTATTATGTTTCTTGTTATCCCTTTTAAGAAAATATATGGAGATACTAATTAGTAGGGATAGATATTGTGGAGAACACATAAGGATGGGGATTCATAGGAAGGAAATTAGATATGAAAAATTATTGGCATTCTGGGATACCATTAGAAACCTGTGTATTTGTTGTAGTTATCATTTCTGAGAGGGATCCTACTCATCAATTCAAGTGAGCAATGGGATAAAGATCTCTAGAGTGCATAAATTGCTAAACTAAGATATTGTACTTGTATGAAATTAAGAATTATAATTTCACCCTTACCTTGGGAATAGTAACTCATGGACAACTAAACACAAATGCCTAAATGAGTCAGGAGAATTTTCCAAAGGTGAATTATAGAAGTGGTTTGGATTCATAGTTCAGGAGGATGTCATTGGAAAATGGTTTGATTACAACACACAATTTAGGACACCAGGACAGTTATGATCTCTAGGCACAGCCCATCTTAGTATGGGATAAGATATCTCGATAAATTGATAACCACAAGGTTAGATGGTGGTATGGTTGCCTATCTAACATAGAGAAATTAGCTATGCAGCTATAAAAAGTTTTACCATTATCTTCAGGGAACAAATAATGGTTACAACAGTGCCTAGAATTGATGATAAAAGATTTTCGTCTGGGCCCAGTTTTATAGGAAGCTATTTAGCTTTCTGCATTCTGCTAGATTGATTGGTGACTAATACATGAGGGATGGAGTCAAGGTAGAGGAGTAATGGGTAGAAATTTTGTTTTAGTTCTTTCATATCTTCCTCTACAATGACATATAGAGAGAACCAGACCAATCTTTGATTAGAAAAGCCAATAAAAAGTCACAGCCATTTATTCAAACCATGGCAGCTAGAAAGATAGACAGAGAGGCTTGTGAACAGTGAGGGGGGTGGTAGAGTGAGGGTAGGGCTAACCAGGAAGGGAGTAGTAATAGCAGTGTGGCAGCAGTAGGCAGTAGTGGAAACAGCAGTGGGCTATAGTGGTGGCAGTTGCAGTAATAGAAAAGAACCTAGTATCTAGGATCAGTAAGGGGACTAAACACCTGAGCAGAAAGAGATCCCAGAATACTCTCATACTAGCAATAGGAACAGAAATTAGTGCAATCTAGAAGTTTTTCCATCTATACCCAGGAGCAGCTCATAGTTTCAGGGCAGAGAGGAGACGTAATGTTTGTGAGGGATTAGGGACTATTTGTTAAAAACAAGAAATAACTTCCAAAACCTTACTTGTGTCACTCTGAACCCAAGAACAGAATGAGGACTCAGTCCCATCCTTTAGTCCTATGCATAAGCCTTCAGTGGAATAAACCATATCAGGAGACCAAAACCAAGGAGGTGGTAGAACTTCAGTTATTTCAAATCTAGAGCATCTCAAAGCCTAGACACCACATGTTATAGGCTAAATGTGACTGAGGCCTGCAAAAGGTTACACAAAATCAATCCCTCACAAATCAACAGACCCAAACTGCCTCAAGAATTTGCAGAGGGCAAACCAAGAAAAAAGCAAACCGATCTCTAGCTGGATGAAAATACTTTGAAAGTACCAGAAAACTTACAGGATCCAGGACTGAGCTGTGAAAAGCAGACCATAAAACCCAAAAGCTCAGGTCAAACAAGTCTCATAAATAAACACGAGTAGAGCCCACACTAACATAAAGTCCAAAGCCAAGAATTAAGCTGTAAAAATGGTCAAACAATGACAACAAAAAACCTGATCATAAAAATCTATGGTAACTTGACAAAGTACAACATCCATTCCTATTAAAAACACTAGAAAGTATAGGAATAAATGGAGCCTTCCTTAAAATAGTTGCTAGCATCTATTTAAAACCATCAGCAAGTATTATATGCAATGGGGATAAACTAGAAGCCTTTCCAATAAGATCAGGAGTGAAACAAGGGTGTCCACTATCACCCCTCTTATTCAGTCTGGTACTAGAAACACTAGCAGTAGCAATTAGAGAAGAAAAAGAAATCAAAGGAATCAAATTAGGCAAAGAAGTGACCAAGCTGTCACTCTTTGCAGATGATATGATGATATACTTAGAGAATCCTAGAGAATCAAGTAAAAAACTACTTGAGACAATAAATAAATTTGGCAAAGTTGCAGGATATAAAATAAACCCACATAAATCCTCAGCATTCCTGTACATCTCTAATGAAACTCAACAGCAAGAGATAGAAAGAGAAATCCCATTTGAAGTCACTGTAGACATTATAAAATATTTGGGAATCTACTTGCCAAAACAAACCCAGAATCTATATGATCACAACTACAAAACACTTCTCACACAAATAAAATCAGATCTAAATAGTTGGAGAAATATCAATTGCTCGTGGCTGGGTCGAGCTAATATAATAAAAATGACAATTTTACCCAAACTAAACTATATATTTAGTGCCATACCAATCAATTTACCAAAAAAATACTTTGTAGAGTTAGACAAAATAATAACAAAATTTATTTGGAAAAACAAACGGTCTAGAATATCAAGGGAATTAATGAAAAGAAATGCTAGGGAAGGTGGACTAGCTATGCCAGATCTTAATCTGTATTATACAGCAGCAGTCATCAAAACTGCTTGCTACTGGCAGAGGTGTAGAGTCGTGGATCAATGGAATAGATTAGGCACAGGAGACCCAGCAGTTAATGAATATAGTAATCTATTGTTCGATAAACCCAAAGACCCCAGTTTTGGGGATAAGAATGCACTATTTGACAAAAACTGCTGGGAAAACTGGAATACAGTATGGCAGAAACTGGGCATAGATCATTATCTAACACCATATACCAAAATCAAGTCTAAATGGGTGCATGATCTAGGTGTAAAGGATGATACTGTAAGCAATTTGGGAAAGCAAGGAATAGTTTACCTGACAGATTTGTGGAGAGGGGAAGATTTTAGGACCAAACAAGAATTAGAGAGCATTATAAAATGCAAAATGGATAATTCTGATTACATTAAATTGAAAAGCTTCTGCACAAACAAAGGCAATGTAACCAAGATCAAGAGGGAGGTGGGAAATTGGGAAAGAATTTTTACAACTTGTGTCTCTGATAAAGGACTCATTTCTAAAATTTATAGAGAATTGAGCCAAATATATATGAATACAAGTCATTCCCCAATTGATAAATGGTCAAAGGATATGAAAAGGAAGTTTTCAGAGAAAGAAATTAAAGATATCTATAAACATATGAAGAAATGCTCTAAATCACTATTGATTAGAGAAATGCAAATCAAAACAACTCTGAGATACCACATCTCTCCAGTCAGATTGGCTAAGATGACAAAACAAGAAAGTGACAAATGCTGGAGAGGAAGTGGACAAATTGGAACACTAATACATTGCTGGTGGAGTTGTGAACTTATCCAACCATTCTGGAGAGCAATCTGGAATTATGCCCAAAGGATTATAAATAATTTCATATCCTTTGACCCAACAATACCACTTCTAGGGTTATATCCCAAAGAGATCATAGAAGTGGGAGGAAGACCCATATGTACAAAAATATTTTAGCAGCCCTTTTTGTGGTTGAAAAGAATTGGAAACTAAAGGGGTGCCCATCAATTGGGGAATGGCTAAACAAGTTGTGGTATATGAATGTAATGGAATATTATTGTGCTATAAAAAATGAAGAGATGACGGATTTCATAATTACCTGGAGAGACTTATACAAACTGATGCTGAGCGAGAAGAGTAGAATCAGAAGAAATCTGTATACAATCACAGACATACCATATCTGTGATGACCAACTATGACAGACTGGACTCTTTTCAGCAATGCAGTGATATAAGTTAATCCCGAAAGACTCAAGAAAGTGAGAAATGTGCCATCCAGAGATATAACTAGAAAGAACTGAGCCTGAATCCTGATGGAAGCAAACTAAATGATCTTTTTCTTTTCATTGCTTGGTTTTATTTCTTCCTTACCATCTTTCATCCCACCTAGTACAATACGCCTTTGTAATTGGAATAATGTCTAATATGAATGCATTTGCAGACCCTATACTGTACTATATGCTGTCGTGAGG
>WOXC01009028.1:0-40289 GCA_011680675.1 Gymnobelideus leadbeateri | reverse complement strand
AATAATTAACTAGCTCTAAGCTGTGATCAGTGAAGCTTGTTGTGTGAGGTAAAAGGCACTTGGGACCATAACTAAATTTTATTTTGAGTTTGAATTTGGGTATAGTTGTCTGCATTAAATCAGTATCTTGGAGAAAATGCCACAAGCT
This sequence comes from Gymnobelideus leadbeateri, assembly GCA_011680675.1. Taxonomy (NCBI): domain Eukaryota; kingdom Metazoa; phylum Chordata; class Mammalia; order Diprotodontia; family Petauridae; genus Gymnobelideus; species Gymnobelideus leadbeateri. Next base: position 40,141 of record WOXC01009028.1, on the reverse strand, counting down.
ACTCAGAGGGAATGTGATCCTGTACTGCTGATAGGTGGAAGTCTACATTTGGTAAAGGCCAAAGGGACAATCTTAGCCTCTGTCTGGGATGGGATCCCTCCTGGCTCAATTTACCAATGGGATTCCTTTGAAAAGGAATGTTTCCCACCTATTCCCGAGTCTAGCTATAAGATGGAACAGATACTGCATGGTTGGATATCTGTGACTTTACCTGAATTTAAACAGAGTCAAGGATGTTTTATCCTGTCATATTTGGAATGTCACATGTCCCTGTTTTTTTTTCCTTCTATAGCAAGTTTCCATGATCAGAGCACATAGTCAGTAACAGATATGAGTTCTTTCGTGTAAGCTTACTGGAAAATCTAATATTATTTTTCATTTGGAATTGGAACATGTGCAGAAAGTATGCAAATTGCTTAAGGTCATTTTGAAAGTTTTCAACTAACTTTCTTCATAAAAGTTTAGTGATCAATTATAAATCTTGAAATTGTTAAGAGAAGGGAAAATACTTTTAGAAGAAATTTTCAAATCTCTAGTGTAATTTTAAGAGGCCTATTAAAACTTTCATTTGCAAGATAAATTTATTGCTAAACTAATGTAATGAGTTGTGAAAACAGAAGAGATCTGGCTCTTTTGATCCGAATTTGTAGTTGTTTCATGCTCTAAGCAAAAGTTAACATTTGTAACTGAATGTATGTTAAGGATTCAATTTCTGAATTATCTTTCTTCCTGAGTGAATCTGTATTCACTGTATACTGTATACTGTATATATAATCTGTGTACCCAGCTTCCTATGAAACATAGATCTACCCAAATGATTTTGGGTCCCAACTGTTTTAAGGGGGAGATGATTAGGTCCTTGGATTCTCAGCTTTGACTTCCTTGAGCAGCCGGCATCTGAAATTTTCTCAGAGCTCAGAACTCAAGACTGAGAAAGTCCAGACCATTCCCTAACATATGGAAGATTACCACCTATTCTTCCTCTAATCTAGGAAGACCTAAAAGCTGAAATCACTAACTCTTCCCTTTATCAAGTTCCTTCAGGGTCTGCAGGCGATTCAGAAAAAAAACTCCTTCCCTCACCTCTCCTGATCCTGATCCCGATCCGGAGTTATGCCTCAGCTTACCTGTTTCAACCTGGGGATTCGGTGCTGGTAAAAAGAAATTCATGGTCTGGAGCAGAGGTGGAAGGGACCACACGTCACGATCCCCACTACACCTACTGCTGTCAAAGTGGACTCCATTCCCACATGACAACATTACACCAGAGTGAAGCCTGCTGTTTCTATGCCAATCGCTCTGGGGTCGTTAGGGATGGCCTGAGCCAATTATGAAAATGTTTGGCTGACAGGGAGGAAGCCTGCTAGGCCCAGAACAATTGGTATCAGTCTCTTTTTTCTTCATCCCCTTGGTTGACTACTTTACTGACCGATCTCACCGGTCCTTTGGTTTTATTGTTTCTGGCCCTTGTTTTTGGCCCGCTCCTTCTCAGATCTCTTTTCACCCTCCTCAAGTCCCGAACTGATGAATTGGGCATCTTGTTCCTCCGATCCCATTACCAGAATATCCCTGAGGAACATTATGTTTGAATCTAGGATTCCATTCCCTCTGATAAAAAGAAGTGGGGAATGAAATGGGGCCAAACCTCAGGAGATTATAGAATAACCTTCTTTTTCTTCATAACTTGTTTTTGCAAAGAATGCATGTTTTCCCAACCCTAACCACAATGTCATGTTGACCTATAAGATCCGGGAACTGAGTTAACCGCCCCAACTGCCCCCCACCTGACATCTGTCTGCTCTCACCCCTCCCCTATAGCCCATGAAGTTGGCATCGAGCCTCTATCTCTAAGACTCAACTAAGTCTGCTAGCCAATCATTTCCCGCCAACTCCTTGTCTCTAAGACTTAGCTGAACTTACTAAGCCAATCAGTGAGCTCAATACTTCCTGCTTTCCCCTCATAATTGTATAAAAGAGCACCCAAGGAGACACTCGGGGTCCGCCATCTCTCTGTGTATGGTGGGACCCGGGTTCGAACTCGTAATAATTTTTTTTTTCTTTTTCTTGCCTCAGTGGTCTCGGTTTGTCTATTATTCCACTCCACGTTTCACTCGCCATAACTCTGTAGAAACAGGCATTACATGTAAGTTCTTTTCTGGGAAAGGTTCTCTTAGCTAGTTGTCTTAAACATAGCCATTACATCTCAATTGCTTGGTCTTATTTGGTTGGAAATGGCATCATTAGCTTTCTGACTATTGAAACCAATGAAGATATAAAGATATAAAGGCTTTTTGCTAAAAAGGTAAAAACAAAGGTTCAGAAGTCTGACTAAAGAAGTGTAATGTAAAAGGAACTCTGTGTACAACAGTGCTTAGAATTCAAGTATTTCATAAGACTTCTGAGAAATAAAGTTTTTCACCGTTTTCTTAGATAACCTATTCTGAGCATGTTTGGTAGAGAAGGTATATCTGCCCATAAATCGGTAGAAACAGGCATTACATATAAGTTCTTTTCTGAGAAAGGTTGTTTTTGCTAGATGTCTTAAACACAGCCCTTACATCTCAACTGCTTGGTCTTCTTTTCTTGGAAATGGCATCATTAGTTTTTCTCCCATTGAAACCAATGAGGGCAGATATAAAGGCTTTTTTCCAGAAAGGTAAAAGCAAAACTTCAGAAGTCCGATACAAGATGTGGAGGGTTAAAGGAACTGTGTGTACAACAGTGCTTAGAATTCTAGTATTTCAAAGGAATTTTGAGAAATTCAGGTTTTCACCTATTTTTCAGATAGCCTATTCTGAGCATGTTTGGTAGAGAAGGTATATCTGACCATAACTCTGTAGAAACAGGCGTTACATGTAAGATCTTTTCTGTGAAAGTTTCTCTTACCTAGATGTCTTAAACACAGCCATAACATCTCAATTGCTTGGTCTTTTTTTTCTTGGAAATGGCATCTTTAAATTTTTGACCATTAAAACCAATGTAAGCAGGTATAAAGGCCTTTTGCTAAAACAGTAAAAGCAAAGTTTCAGCAGTCTAACTAACGATGTGCATGGTTAAAGGGACCCTGTGTACAACAGTGCTTATAATTCAAGTATTTCAAAGGATTTCTAGGAAATTCAGGTTTTTCCCTTATTTTCATATAGCCTATTCTTAGCATGTTTTGTAGAGAAGGTATATCTGACCATAACTCTGTAGAAACAAGCATTACATGTAAGTTCATTTCTGGGAAAGGTTTTCTTAGCTAGATATCTTAAACACAGCCATTATGTCTCAATTGCTTGGTCTTCTTTTGTTAGAAATGGCATCATTAAGTTTTTGACCATTGAAACCAGTGTAGTCAGGTATAAAGGCCTTCTCCTAAAACAGTAAAAGCAAAGTTTCAGCAGTCTGAGTAAAGATGTGCAGGGACAAAGGAACTCTGTGTACAACACTGCTTAGAATTCAAGTATTTCAAAAGCCTTCTGAGAAATTCAGGTTTTCACCTTTTTTTCAGATGGCCTATTCTGAGCATGTTTGGTAGAGAAGGTATATCTGATCATAACTCTGTAGAAACAGGCATTACATGTCAGTTCTTTTTTGTGAAAGGTTCTCTTAGCTAGTTGTTTTAAGCACAGCCATTACATCGCAATTGCTTGGTCTTCTTTTGCTTGAAATGGCATCATTAATTTTTCTCCCATTGAAAACAATGAGCGAAGAAACAAGGGCCTTTTGCTAAAAAATTAAGAGCAAACCTTCAGCAATATGACTAAAGATGTGGAAGGATAACGGAACTCTGTGTTCAACAGTGCTTAGACTTCTAGTATTTCAAAAGACTTCATAGAAATTCAGGTTTTCACCTTTTTTTTCAGATTGCCTATTCTGAGCATATTTGGTAGAGCAGGTGTATTTGAGCATAACTCTGTGGAAACAGAGATTACCCTGAAGTTCTTTTCTGTGACAGCGTTGTCTTGGCTAGTTGTCTTACCTCAGCCATTACAGCTCGGTTGTTTTGTCTTCTTTTGTTGGAAATGGCTTCATTAGTTTTTCTCCCATTGAAAGGAAGGAGGGGAGATACAAAGGCCTTTTGCTAAAGGAGTAAAAGCAAAGCTTCAACAGTCTGACTACTGATGTGGAGGGCTAAAGGAACTCTGTCCACAAAAGTGCTTATTATTCTTGGATTTCAAAGGACTTCTGAGAAATTCAGGTTTTCACCTTTTTTTTTCAGATAGCCTATTCTGAGCATGTTTGTTAGAGCAGGTATATTTGAGCATAACTCTGTGGAAACAGAGATTACCCAGAAGATCTTGTCTGTGACAGCCTTGTCTTGGCTAGTTGTCTTAACCTCAGCCATTACATCTCAGTGTCTTTGTCTTCTTTTGGTGGAAATGGCTATATTAGTTTTTCTCCCATTGAAAGCAATGAGGGCAGATACAAAGGCCTTTTGCTAAAGGAGTAACATCAAAGCTTCAGCATTCTGACTACAGATGTGGAGGGCTACCAGAACAGTATGCACAACAGTGCTTAGAATTCTACTATTTCAAAAGACTTCTGAGAAATTCAGGTTTTCACCTTTTTTCAAATAGACCGTTACAAGCTTGTTTGGTAAAAAGGTATACCTGAACATAACTGTGTAGACACAGGGATTACACGGAAGGTCTTTCTCTGAGAGCTTTCTCTTAGCTAGTTGTCTTAAACACAGCCATAACATCTCAATTACTTTCTCATCTTTTGGTGGAAATGCCTTCATTATTATTTCTCCCATTGAAACCAATGAGGGAAGATACAAAGGCCGTTTACTAAAGGAGTAAAACAAAAGCTTCAGCAGTCTGACAACAGATGTGGAGGTCTAAAGGTAGTGTGTGCACAACAGTCCTTAGAATTCTAGTATTTCAAAGGATTTCTGAGAAATTCAAGTTTTTTCTCTTTTTTCAGATAGCCTATTCTCAGCATGTTTGGTAGAGAAGGTAGATCTGAGTATAACGCTGTAGAAACAGGGATTACAAAGAAGTTCTTTTCTGTGACAGCTTTTCTTTGCTAGTTGTCTTAAACACAGGCATTCGATCTCAATATCTTTGGGTTCTTTTCATGGAAATGGCATCACTAGGATTTCTCCCATTGTAACCAATGAGGACAGATACAAAGGCCTTTTGCTAACAAAGTAAAAGCAAAGCTTCAGCATTCTGACTACAGATGTCGAGGGCTACCTGACTGTATGCACATCAGTTCTTAGATTCCTAGTATTTCAAAAGACTTCTTAGAAATTCAGGTTTTCACCTTTTTTTTTCAGATAGCCTATTCTGAGCATGTTTGGTAGAGCAGGTATATTTGAGCATAACTCTGTGGAAACAGAGATTACCCTGAAGATCTTTTCTTTGACAGCCTTGTCTTGGCTAATTGTCTTAACCTCAGCCATTACATATCAGTTGCCTCGTCTTCTGACGTGGAAATGGCTTCATTAGTTTTTCTCCCATTGAAAGCAATGAGGGCAGATACAAAGGCCTTTTGCTAAAGGAGTAAAAGCAAAGCTTCAGCAGTCTAACTACAGATGTGGGGGGCTACCTGAACTGTATGGACATCAGTGCTTAGACTCCTAGTATTTCAAAAGACTTCTTAGAAATTCAGGTTTTCACCTTTTTTTTCAGACAGCCTCTTCTGAGCATGTTTGGTAGAACAGGTATATTTGAGCATAACTCTGTGGAAACAGAGATTACCCCGAAGTTCTTTTCTGTGACAGTCTTGTCTTGGCTAGTTGTCTGAACCTCAACCATTACATCTCAGTTGCTTCGTCTTCTTTTGTTGGAAATGGCTTCATAATTTTTTTTTTCCCTTTGAAAGCAATGAGGGCAGATACAAAGGCCTTTTGCTAAAGGGATAAAAGCAAAGCTTCAGCAGTCTGAAGACAGATGTGAAGGGCTAAAGGAACTGTATGTCCAAGAGGGTTAGAATTCTAGTATTTCAAAAAACCTTTCAGAAATTCAAGTTTTCACCTTTTTTCAGAAAGACCGCTTCGCGTGTATTTGGTAGAGAACGCATATTTGAGCATAAATCTGTAGAAACAAGGATTATGTGGACATTCTTTTCTGTGACAGCTTTCTCCTGGTTAGTTGTCTGAAACTCAGGCATTACATCTCAATTGCTTTGGCTTCTTTTGGTGGAAATGGTATCATTAGGATTTCTCCAATTGAAACCAATGTGGGCAGATACAAAGGCCTGTTCCTAAAGGATAAAAGCAAAGCTTCAACAGTCTGACTACAGAGGTGGAGGGCTAGAGGAACTCTGTGCACAACAGTCCTTAGAATTGTACTACTTCAAAAGACTTCTGAGAAATTCACGTTTTCACCTTTTTTTCAGATAGCCTATTCTGAGCACGTTTGGTAGAGAAGGTATATTTGAGCATAACTCTGTGGAAAAAGGGATTACACGGAAGTTCTTTTCTATACAGCTTCCTCTTGGTTAATTGTCTGAAACGAATGCATTACATCTCAATTGCTTTTGTTTCTTTAGTGGAGAAGGCATCTTTAATTTTTCTCCCTTTGAAGCCAATGAGGGCAGATACAAAGGCCTTTTGCTAAAGGGATAAAAGCAAAGCTTCAGCAATCTGACTACAGATGTGGAGGTCTACCAGAACTGTATGCACAAGAGTTCTTAGAATTCTAATATTTCAAAAGTCTTCTGAGAAATTCACCTTTTCACCTTTTTTTCAGATAACCTAATCTGAGTATGTTTGGTAAAGAAGGTACATTTGTGCATGAGGCTGTACATAAAGGGATTACATGGAAGTTCTTTTCTGTACAGCTTTCTCTTGGCTATTTGTCTGAAAGGCAGGCATTACATCTCAATTGCTTTGGCTTCTTTTGGAGGAAATGTCATCATTAGGATTTTTCCCATTGAAACCAATGAGGGCAGATACAAAGGCCTGTTCCTAAAGGAGTAAAAGCAAAGCTTCAACTGTCTGACTACAGAGGTGGAGGGCTAGAGGATTTTACCTGTGCACATCAGTCCTTAGAATTCTAGTACTTCAAAAGACTTCTGAGAAATTCACGTTTTCACCTTTTTTTCAGATAGCCTATTCTGAGCATGTTTCGTACAGAAGGTATATTAGAGCATAACTCTGTGAAAAAGGGATTACACGGAAGTTCTTTTCTTTACAGCTTTCTCTTGGTTAGTTGTTTGAAACGAATGCATTACATCTCAATTGCTTTTGCTTCTTTAGTGGAAAAGGTATCTTTAGTTTTTCTCCCTTTGAAGCCAATGAGGGCAGATACAAAGGCCTTTTGCTAAAAGGAGTAAAAGCAAAGCTTCAGCAGTCTGACTACAGATGTGGAGGGCTTCCAGAACTGTATGTACAGCAGTTCTTAGAATTCTAGTATTTCTAAAGATTTCTGAGAAATTCACATTTTCACCTGTTTTTCAGACAACCTATTCTGAGCACATTTGCTAGGGAAGGTATATGTGAGCATAACTCTGTGGAAACAGGGATTACACTGAAGGTCTTTTCTGTACAGTTTTCTCTTGGCTAGTTATCTGAAACGGAAGCATTACATCTCAATTGCTTTTGCTTCTTTAGTGGAGGAGGCATCTTTAGTTTTTCTCCCATTGAAGCCAATGACGGCAATGATTCTTTAAAAAGCAAGACTTGTATGAGGAAATAACTCTCATCACCAATGTAAATAAACCAAAACTATATTTTCTTTTCGCTTATAAAGTACTGTTGCTCTCTTGAAAAATTAAAAATTTTTTTCCAAAGATCACCCATTAAAGCTATGCTTGAACAGGATTGTCCAAAAAAAAAAAAAAAGCCTCACATGAACCCAAAATTCTAAAATGTTTTATGCAATAGAAGTATATGGAAAAATTCTGACAAAATCAAGGAGTAAGAAAAGAAGGGCCTGCGATATTATGACAAATGACACATAAATTTAGCATGGAGACACAACTGAGGAGTCTTTGTTACACTCTCCCTTTTATTTTTTATCTAATTCCTATCTCTATTTTGACACAATCTTTTTATGTCATTTTCTTTAAATGTAATATGATGAAATTTTTTTTGAGACAAATGGGAATTTACTACTGGGTTGCTATCCTCTCCCTAAACCAGGATAATTTTTATTTCTATTGCCAGGTCAGACTTTTTTCTAGTTGAGTCAAAATTGGACAATTATTTTTTGTGTTGTGTTGATATTATTTTAGCAATACAAACTTGACTCTTTACTCTGTATTTGGTTTACTTTTGTCACCACTTTTTCAGTTTTTTCTTTTGTCCTTTTTCCTTTTACTCAATTAGCCACTAAATTTAGGCACAGAAGATATTATAGAGCTCAAAGTGATTTATTTATATATATTTGAAACATTTAATCTTAAGACCTTGAGTTTCAGATCCATTTCCTTCCTCCCTAGTCACCCATTCCCTCTGGGGATATAAGTAATTCAGTATATGTTGTACATGTCTAGCTATGCAAAACATTATCATAGTAGATATATTGTACAACACTGCTTATAATTCCCTCCCACTCATCCCCCCCCCCCACCTCATCCATTCCCTACTTGATCCTGTCCCTCTTCTATAGTGGGTACTTCCAACCTCCCCTCCCCCCAAGGATTCCCTCCCATCCATCATCCCCCTCTCATCCACCTTCCCCCTATTCTGCTGTAGGTTGAGATATCCCATTTAGTATGTATGTCATTCTCTCCCTGAACCAAATTCAGTGAGAATGTGGTTTTGCCTTTTTGCCTTCCTATTCTTCGCCTCCCCTGCAGCCACTTCCCCTTGCTTTTTCTACATGAGATAGATTACCCTACCCTGTCTCTCCCCATCTCCTCTTGCCACTTTCCTCTCTCACCTCATAATTTCACCCCTTAAGTATGAAATGAAATGGAATGGAATGGAAATGTGGTCTAATAAAGAGAAGAGCAGGATTATTTTTTTTTGCAATTTTTTGTTGTAGTTCCATATTAACATTAGTTCCCATTTTTATAATGCTTTATATGTTACAAAATATTTAAGAGAACCCTGAGAAGTGAAGATTAGAAGTACCAATAATCCAATTTGCAGATTAGAGCGGAAGCCCTTGAAGAGTTAAAGGACGAGATCCAAATCTCACAGTTTAGAAATTAATAAATGTGGAATTTGAATCCAGTCCTTTCTATTTTAAGTGTTTTCTTTCTCCACTACACTTTTGTGTTAGCTCAATCTGGCAACCTGCTCTAGGTACCTAGAAACCCTTGAAATTTTTTTTCCTAAACTTTCAAATACTAATATTGTCCCTCCCACAATTAGATGTAAGGGCAATTTTTGAGATAGATTTTGAAAAAAACCAGCAAGTTATAAATTTTCTTTCCCATCTTTCAACTCACCTATCCTTAAATTGGGAACTTTGGTAAATTTGAAATCATGTAAAACACGATATCATAATAGTCAAGTTGAGAAATACAGACTAAAAGGGGTAGAAGACCACAGACACAGAAAAATAAATTGAAAAAATATTTGTTTTCAGATTCCATCAATTTTTCTGGATGTGGACAACATATTTTCAGTATGAATCTTTTGAATTTTCTTGCATAATGTTAATCCTGAGAATAGCAAAGTCATTTCCTATCTGTCATTAAAGAATAGAAGAACACTTTCTTGTAACTTATATATAATGTTTTCCTGTTTATATTCACTTTACATTGTATCAGTTCCTGTATTTCCAATATAGACCCACTTATCAATGGAAAATAGATATGGACATGTAAAACAATAAGGTAGCATAAATTTTTCTAATAAATGCATCTTCTATTTCTAAGCACTGAAACATTTTCTTTAAAAATGATGTAATCTGAAATATATACCCTTTCTATACCTTTTAGAAAACCAATTTCATGTTCATCACTTCTTGTGTCAGTGTTGTTTCTGTATATCACTTCTGATTCTGTTTTAATACAACAAGCGATATAAGCCTATAGGGTAGTTTTGTGTCTTCTATATTAAAAGTCTCCATTACAGTTCAATAGGAAAACCTCAAACTTGTATAAAACTTTGGACTTGTAAAAATACTTTTTTCATAAGAATCATCTCCAGGAGATAATTGTGGACCCTCAGATGCTTATTTGAGATTTGATTGGCGTCCATGCAATAAAGTATGTGAATTGCTTCAAATTTCTGCCTGTCCCTCGATGAGTAATGCTCCCCATGTTTCTGGTTAATTTTGTGATCATGTGTGCAGCAGTTTTTTTTCTTTCTTTTTCTTGATTATGCCTTCTGTTTTTTTTTTTGTTTTTTTTTTTTTTAAAGCAATTGGGGTTAAGTAACTTGCTCAAGGTTACACGGCCAGTCATTATTCATGCGTGGGTGCTCATTTTCAGAGGCCGGATCTGATCTCGGGTCATCCAAACTCCGAGGCCGGCACTCTTACTCACTGCGCCACCTAGCCGCCCCTTTAGGGCAATTGGGGTTAAGTAACTTGCCCAAGGTTACACGGCTAGGCTTTTGTTTGTGCGGATTAAGTGTCTGAGGCCGGCTCCGAACTCAGGTCCTTCTGATTCCAGGGCCGGTGCTCTATTCACTGCGCCACCTAGCCGCCCCATGCCTTCTGTTTTTAAATGGTTTTAAGTCAAGGTGCAATTAGACAACCAGATTGTTGAAATTAGTGAGCTTTTAATTTCATAGAGAACTGGAATGTTTTTGTTTGAAGAAACATTGATAAGTAGCTAGGGCAGAGTTCTTTTTGTTCTTGGATCTCTGCCTTTCCATGACTGGGTCATCTCCTGAGGGAGTCATGCTAAAAAAAAGCCCAGGCTGGGGTGGCTAGGTGGCACAGTGAATAGAGCACCAGCCATGGAGTCAGGAGGACCTGAGTTTAAATCTGGCCTCAGACACTTAAGACACAGAAAAAAAAAAACTAGCCATGTGACCTTGGGTAAGTCATTTAACCCTAATTGTCTTGTAAAAAGAAAAAAAAAAGCCCATGCTGACAGTGCCCTTCACCATTGGGAGCATGGCACTGTTATTATCTCCTTTCATCTCTATAACAAACAGAATGTTATGATCCAGGAAGATAAACTTTATAACTACTCTGGTTATATTTGAGGTCATAGAAACATTTTCTGTTGTGTCCCCACGCCCCCATCCTCAGAGTTCTTAGTGTATTTTTCTCCATATTTGAATCATATGTTCTTATTCCTTCCCTCTAAAATAAAAGTCAGTCTGGTTAACTTCCATGGTGTTTGATCTTCATTTTGAGCTTTTGTCTTGACTTTTTGTGTCTTTTGGTATGGATGAAATAACTTACTTTCTCATTGTATTTTAGTCCATTTATTTTGTTTTATTGGAGTAAGTATGTGGGAACTATACTCTCTACCTATATTTAAGAAAGCATCCTAGAAAGAACTGTTAGTGATCATGACTCCTAATGTTTAAACGTTCCAAATTCATAAGATTTCAGTAAGAAACACTAAAATTGTACTGTTCCAATTGCTGCAATCTAATTTTGAAGGAGTTATTTTCTCCAGGGATCTTTTGAAATATCTTTTCCATCTGCCAAATTTGGCTTCTGAAAGCATTTTGCTCTTTAGGCATTTGAGTTATTTTTTTTGTAGTTTTTTTTTTTTATTTTGTAGTTTAATATCTTTCAACTAAAATGGGAACTTTCATTTCCAGAAGATTTTGAGTAACATATTTTCTCCGCATTTTTCCCACCACCGCAAAACAGCTATCCTACTGGAATATTCGTAGGTTCATGTAAAATAATAATAATGTTATATATTTTCTAAAGATTTTATTTTAAACCTTTGAATTCCAGATTTTTAACTTTCCTCGTCACCCACCCTCACTGGGAAGATAAGCAATTTACTTAGCATATGTTGAACATGGGTAGATATTTAAAACATTTCGACAGTAGATATACTGTGAAAGAATGACTGTATTTCTCTCAGTCCCATCCTCTTCTGCCCCTACTCACCTGAAGGGTGACATATCCTATTTAATGTGTATGTAATTCCCTCATTAAGGGAAATTGAGAATAAGGTAAGTTTTCAGTTACTTCTTCAACATGAGATATTTTACCCCATTTTATCTATCTCTACCCTTTTTATTATATTCTCTTTTCACAGGAATGCACCTTCTCTGAAGGCACTAACACCAACCAATCTTGGATTTGGATTCTGTGCAAGCCAGATTAGCAATTAGAAATAAATAAATGAGATAATATAAAATAATAACAATAAATTATTGTAATAAAAGGATGGAAAATATGAAATAACACAAAATAAATGAAATAAAATAATTTTTAAAAATATAGAAACAAACCAACAAAGGAAAAACGCTGGAACCCAAATAAAAAAAATCTAGTCTCTGTGGTTTTTTAATATGAATAAAAGAGTGGGCTAATGGGGGGCCATGCCCCATAGGGGCGGGGCTGATCTGGGGCCAGGCTTTGAGAAAAGGTCACTGCCTGATACATTTTCTTATTCTGTTTTATTATCATGTTCTAGAATGATGTTATCATATTTTATCATATGTTATTGCATGAAATAATAGCATGACATGTTTTATAACACTGCACAGCACCATATTTACTCAAATCACGTTATTTTCATCATATATTATAGTATGTTGCCACATGACATCATATGTTGTCAGCTGTCATTTGTTGTCCCATGAACTATATGTTGTAAGTCTTCACACATGAAGTGATAGCATGTGTAAGTTTGTTTTTCCATGTTGTCATATTTTGTTCATATTCTTAAATTCACATGTTTTTCATTTTCCCAAATGTCAGATGTTATCATATATTATCATATTCTGAATGACTGTCAAATGTTATCATTTTATATTATCACATATTTGTGCGTTGTTCTATGTTATCTCATGTGTTAATGAATGGAATATGTTTTCACATATCGAATTCTACCACATGGTACAACTTATCCATTGGCACATGTCATCTTTTTTTCCATGATATCATATGTCATTGCTTCCTGTATCATGTGTTGTCACTTTTTATTATCCATATTATCATGTATATGTACATTGCAGGATATTGTGGTATGTTCTTTGTTATCTCATATCACATGTCATAGAATGTTATCACTTTTCTCATGCTGTTGCATGTTGTCACATTATCTAGTATGTTGTCTGTTTTGACATCTTATTGCATGTTGTCATATGCTATCCTATGCCATTATATATTTCCTCATGATGTCAGATATGTTGACACATTCTATATCACTTTCCATGTTGTCCAAAGTTAGTGTCTCTTTTCTATGTTTTCACACTTTATGCTGTCACATACTTTTGTCTGATATGTCATCACATGTTATTGCAAACATTTGTGTTTATTCTCATAGCTAAATTTGCATATTCCTAGCCAATGTGCATTGTATTTTATGTATTTTAACCATAATGCTATCTAGTAATTATAACCTATACTGTCTTCCTGTCATTGTACTAAATGATTTTATTAATTATGCTAGCTAGGATTTACAAATTGTCTTCTCTATGCTAAGCAATGTGCATAGCGCTTTATTTATATTGCCCATAATTCTAGGTAGGAATTATAACCCCTACTATGTGCCAGTCATTGTACTAAGGAATTTTATGCTACCTCGCTACCTAAATAGACATACTGTCTACTCTGTGCCAAGGCAATGTGTTTACTACTTAGTGTATATTAACTATGATGCTGGCTACCATTTATAGCCCCTACTATATGCAAGTCATTGTGGCAAGAAATTGTTAATATTAGCTAGCATTTATATACTACCTATTATGTGGTAGACAATGTACATAGTGCTTTATGTATCTTAGCTATAATACTAGCTGGCATGTGCCAGTCACTGCTAAGCATTTTATTTGATAATATTACCTAAAATTTCTATATTGCCTACTCAGGCTATATAGATATGCATAGTGCTTTATGTATAGTAACCATAATACTCACTAGCATTTATAGCCCCTACTAGGCATTTGTGCTAAGCACTTTGATGAATAACATTAGCTGGTATTTACACATTTCCTACACTTTGCTAGGCAAGGTGTTAAGTACTTTATACATCCACCTGCCTGTTTCTTTCTTATTGGATCAGAGTTGTCTCTATGGCTGTTTACCAAAGATTCACGAATATGGTGTTCAAATCTCTACCTGACTATAAGGATGTGATTTGCCATAGAAATTTTTTTGCAAAACCTTGCCTCTTTATTTCTCAATGTATAGGTGTTTCTGAGAAAAAAATTTCGTAAAGATGAGGAAGTAGAGGGGGCGGCTAGGTGGCGCAGTGAGTAGAGCGCTGGCCCTGGAGTCAGAAGGATGTGAGTTTGGATCTGCCTCAGACACTTAACACACAAACAAAAAAACCTAGCCGTGTGACCTTGGGCAAGTTACTTAACTGCAACTGCCCTCCAAAAAGCAAAAAAAGAAAAAGAAAGAAACATTATGCTGGGGCGGCTAGGTGGCACAGTGAGTAGAGTGTCGGCCCTGGAGTCAGAAGGACCTGAGTTCGGATCCGGCCTCAGACACTTAACGCACACAAACAACAACAACAAAAAAAAAAAAAAACCTAGCCGTGTGACCTTGGGCAAGTTACTTAACCCCAACTGCCCTCCAAAAAGCAAAAAAAAAAAAAGATGAGGAAGTAGGTGTATGGTTGGGTGATTGTTGACATTTTACTCAATTTCCCCTTTTGGGTAACTTTATAACCTATAATTTTTCCTTCTGTTAGGCATCTTATGCTTATTGGAAAGTCTTACATAAAGTAATCAATCCCACATTGCTTTCAGGGAACGTGTCAACTTTTAGAACTGTAAACACAATAAAGCTGGTGGCCTACTAATAATGACATATCAGTTTCCAAATAATTTGAATTGCACATCACCCAGAGATCTATAGGGAGGTCATTTGTTGGCATGAGCAGATTGCAACATAATACCAAGAAAGAATTGTGCAGAAGTGCCCTAGGAATTATTATCAAGAAGCATAACCAGAAAAGGAGTAGTCATGAGGCAGCAAGCGTGAAAAACTGTTGACTAGCCCGAAAACCCTGTAGTATAATATAATAATGTTAATGGCAAGGCATCTTAAAGGAAGGATCACAACACGTGATGCTAAATGGGAACGTATGATAAATGGGAATATGTAGGTAAGCATTAATTAGAAACAGAAGGTATTAACAAGGTGAGACTTGATGAAGTACCCGCATTAGTGAGATTATAGCCACATTGGTGGTACAGTAAACAGAGGAGTGAGGAGGTTGTTTAGCTGTTTTTTAGTCATGTGATCCCATTTGGGTTTTTTTATGGCAAAGATACTGGGGTGGTTTGCTATTTTCTTCTCCAGCTCATTTTACAGCTGAGGAAACCAAGGCAAACCATGTTAATGACTTGCTCAGTGTCTGAGGGCCTGGCACTCAATCTGCTAAACCACCTGCATCCATATCCAGCCTCAGTCACTTACTAGCTATGCAGGCCTAGGTCAGTCACTTAACTGCTGTCTACCTCAGTTTCCTCAGCTGTAAAGTAAGCATAATAATACTACCTACTTCACAAGGTTATTATAAGAATCCAATGAGGCAATATGTATAAAGTACTTTGTGAAACTTTAAACCACTATCGAAATGGTGGTTATAGTTGTTATTATTATTCTGTCAAAGTATCACAGTATCAATATCAATGTGGCTTAGCTTCTTTGTTTAATAAGGTTTTCTGATACTCCTGTTAGCAGGGGACATTGTGGTAATAACATCAAGACATTGAACAGGGCATTTAGTAAACCTTGAGTTCTTAATGTTTATTAATGTTCTAATAACCATGAGATTCTTAGTATTCTCTGTCTTCCCTTCTACCATTCCACAACTGTCACAATGAAAGCAGAAATGGGCTGCACAGGACTGGTGGTCTTTTTTTCTTTTGTTTGTGTCACAGAATGCCACTGTCAATTCTAGTAGGACCCAACTGAGATGCTGTCCTGCACATTTTCATATATGAAACTGGTGGCAACAAATGACTCAGGTTAGTGTACCAAAATCTATTAGCCTTGGTAACCCACAAAGCAAAAATGAAACATTTAAAAAAGTTATATTTTACAATAGAAAATAGAACTTTTTTCCCCTGGCAATAGGGATTAAGTAACTTGTCCAGGGTCACACAGCCAGTAAGTGTTTGAGGTCACTTTTGAACTCAGGTCCTCCAAAGTGCCCCCTCCATTTATATATATGTTTTCTTTCACAACATGACTATTATGGATATACACATACATAACCTATATCAAATTGCTTGCCTTCTCAATGGGAGAAGGTTGGGGAGGGAGGAAGGGAGAGAATTTGGAACTCAAAGTTTTAAAAATGAATGTTAAGGGCAGAGCCAAGATGGCGGAATAGAAACAGCTCCTCCAAGCCTCTCTGCCCCCAGATTCTCCACAAACTATGTAAAAAAGGACTCTGAAAAACTTCTGGAGCCCCAGCACCCACAGAACGACACAGAGAAGCTAACCTCCCGCTGAGGACAGCCCAGCACCCTGCAGGAAGGACCAGCGCAGCGGTCTGGGAGCCGGCAGCGAGCAGAGCGGCAGGAGCCGAGCCGAGCCGAGCCCAGGTCCACGTGAGCCGAGGTTTTAGCGCCAGGGGGGCAGGGCCAGCAGCCTGCTGGAGGAACCCCAGAACACCAGGAACTGTGGAGACTCCAGAATTATCAACATAGACTTGCCTAGGACAAAGTAAGAGGTTAGTGTCCTATGGACTTTGGGACCTGTATTTGGGGAATGCGTCAGCTCCCTCCCCTGGGGGCTAGAAGCTGCTGAGGAGACACGCCATTTTGTAGTTTTCAGAGGCATTTCCGGCTCCCAGCCTACAAATCGTGGGGAGATCCAGCGATCAGTCTTGGGGGGTAATCGCTCTTGCTTTAACCTCCCTGGATCTGGATTGTGATCTAGGGTGGAAGTTGTGGGTGGGTTTACAGCTTGCCAGAAACGGAAGTTGCCCCCCACACGTTCGGGACGAAAATTCCTCTATCTGGCCTTAAAGCCATAGTGTGGCAACAAGCCCAAAAGTCAAGCAATTAAGTGGCAACATGCCAAGGCAAAGGAAACAGAAAAATGCAACCCTAGACTCCTATTTTGGGGGCATAGAGCGGGAAAAGGACTGTGAGGTCAGAAGTCCTGCTCCAAAAGCCCCAGGGGAAAACATGAGTGGGTTGCAGGCCATAGAGGACCTTAAGAAGGACTTTAAAAATCAAATAAGAGAAGTGGAGGAAAAATTGGAAAGAGAAATGAGAAGGATGCAGGAAAAGTATGAAATGAGGGTCAACAGCCTGACTGAGGAAAACAACACCTTAAAAAATAGACTAACTCAAATGGCAAAGGAGGCCCAAAAGGGCAATGAGGAGAAGAATGCCTTAAAAAGTCGAATTTGCCAGATGGAAAAAGAATCTCAAAAGTTCACTGAGGAGATTCATTCCTTCAGAGTTAGACTGGAGCAAATGGAAGCTAATGACTTTATGAGAAATCAAGATGCTGTTAAGCAGATCCAAACAAATGAAAGATTAGAAGGCAATGTGAAATATCTCATGGGAAAAACCACTGACCTGGAAAATAGATCCAGGAGAGACAATTTAAAAATTATTGGACTACCTGAAAGCCATGATCAAAGAAAGAACCTAGAAATCACCCTTCAAGAAATTCTCAAGGAAAAATGCCCTGATGTTTTAGATCCAGAGGGCAAAATAGAGGTTGAAAGAATCCACAGATCACCTCCTGAAAAAGATCCCAAAAAGAAAACTCCCAGGAATATTATAGCCAGGTTCCAGAATCCCCAGATCAAGGAGAAAATACTACAAGCAGCCAGGAAGAAACAATTTCAATATTGTGGAAACACAATCAGAATAGCCCAGGACCTGGCAGCTTCTACACTGAGGGATCGAAGGGCATGGAATATGATATTCCAGAGGGCAAAAGAACTGGGAATGAACCCAAGGGTCACCTACCCAGCAAAACTGAGTATTTTGTTTCAGGGGAAAATATGGTCATTCAGTGGAATAGAGGACTTTCAAGCATTCTTGAGGAAAAATCCAGAGTTGAATAGAAAATTTGACATCCAGACACAAGAAGCAAGAGATGCCTGAGAAGGTAATCAGGGAAAAGGAATCAAAAGGAACTTATCAAAGTTGAACTATTTACATTCCTACATGGAAAAACAATAACTGTGTTTGATGAAACCTTTCTCATTATGAAAATAATGGAAGAAGGGGGTGTGGTCATATGAATACATATGTGAATGTGTGTATATGGTTACAGTTATATATGGATAGAGGGCATAGGTTGAATTTGTTGGGAAGGGAGAATACTCAAGGGATGAAATTATGAGGTGAGAGAGGAAAGTGGCAAGAGGAGATGGGGAGAGACATGGTAGGGTAAACTATCTCATGTAGGGGAAGTGGGTGCAAAGGAGGGGGAGAATAAGGAAGGGCTAAAAAGGCAAAACCACATTCACATTGAATTTGGTTCAGGGAGAAAATGACATACATACTAAATGGGATATCTCAACCTGCAGCAGGATAGGGGGAAGGGGGATGAGAGGAGGGATGATGGATGGGAGGGCATCCTTGGGGTGAGGGGAGGTTGGAAGTACCCACTATAGAAGAGGGACAGGATCATGTAGGGAATGGACCAGGTGGGGGGTGGGATGAGTGGGAGGGAATTATAAGCAGCCTTGTACAATATATCTACTATGATAATGTTTTGCATAGCTAGACATGTACAACATATACTGAATTACTTATATCCCAAGAAGGAATGGGTGACAAGGGAGGAAGGAAATGGATCTGAAATTCGAGGTCGTATCATTAAATGTTTCAAATATATATATATATATATATATATATATATATATATATATACTATTATTAATACTCTTTTGCCTATAATTGGGAGATAAGATGTGCAGGCATTGGGACACAAAGATTCATCTTCCTCTAATGGAAAAGTCGATGGGGGTATGGGAGAAGGTATGGGAGAGAGCAGATTGGAGGAAGCGATATCTTGTGGGACTGCTATTCTGGGAGGTTGGGTAGGGGAATAATGGGGGGAAAATGATTGTAACTCAAAATCTGGCGGAAATGAATGATGTAAAACAGAAGTTAATAAAAGTATTTGTTTAAAAAAAATGAATGTTAAAAATGTTTTTACATGTAACTGGAGAAAAATTAAATACGAAATAAATACAAAAAAAGAGTAGGGAGAGCAGACCTCAGATGAGCCTCATTCATTTCAGAAATTGGACAAAGAATGTTGACCACACACAAAAATGGTTTGGCACAGAAATACATCAGACTCAACTTAGTGAAACAAGTAGAGAGAAGGATGAGTTGGTTAAGAAGGAGGATAATACCAGAGAAGAAATACATTTCTTGATTCAAAATAGGACACTGAAAGGGGCAGGCAATTGAGGGTGGGGAGAGAAAAATGAACTGAAATATAAAGGAATGTCAATCATTTGGGGAATGGCTGAACAATCTGTGATATATGAATGTAATAGAATAGAATTATGCTGTAAGAAATTATGAAATAAATTATTTTGGATAATCCTGCATAATATGAGCTGATGCATAGTGAAGTGAAAAGAACTAAGAGAATGATTTATACAAGGACAACAATACTGTATATAAAAACAACTTTTAAAAACTTAAGAGTTCTGATCAAAGAAATGACCAACCCTCTTTCCAGAAGACCTATGATGAAGTACATTACACCCTTCCTGAAACAGATCTGATAGACTCAGGGTGCAGAACATGTTCAACATGGATGTGGTAAGGATTTATTTTGCTTGAGTGTACTTCTTTATTATTAGTCTTTCTAGGTTTTTTAGGAGTGAGGAATGTAGAGGGATATGGATAGTTAGCAATAGTGACGCCCTCCAAGAAAGAGGGCCACCTATATATTTTGTAAAATGCACAGAACAAGATGGATGTTCAGAAGCAAGTTAGCTTTGAAAGTATTATGTGGGATCTATCACAAACAAATGCTATAAAAAGTAGAGCTTCATGGCTTCA
Organism: Gymnobelideus leadbeateri; assembly: GCA_011680675.1. NCBI lineage: Eukaryota > Metazoa > Chordata > Mammalia > Diprotodontia > Petauridae > Gymnobelideus > Gymnobelideus leadbeateri. The sequence continues at coordinate 20,148 of WOXC01009028.1, read as the reverse complement.
CATAAAATCTTTTTTTGGCATTGCTTATCTGAATCACACCTGTGGAACTGCTTAGTCCCATTACCCAGAAGAAGTCTTTTCTTTGATACTAAGTAGCTGGGAAAGCAACCTCGTTGTGGTTCAGACAAGTAAATCCATTTTTAAAATTCTGAAGGATACATGAAATAATCATAACGGGGGGAAGTTTATAATTAAGAGAATAACTTTTAACGACCATTTTCAGGGTCACCTATTTAAAAGCCATTTCTTGGCTCATTGGCTTTTGTTTTCTCCTCTCTGATAATAATCCTATGGTACTTTCTTAGGTCATTAAGTTTCTCATTGTCTGCACTAGGTACTCTCCCACTTTTTCCTTTCTCCAGCAGATTGGTTTCCTTCTGCTCCCCTCTATAAAGGGCATTCTTTCTGACTGGCCTTCATGTCTGGAACACTCTCCCTCCTCTGCTCAGACTACTGATCTCTTTGGCTTCTTTGAAGTCCCAACTAAAATTCCACCTTCTACAAGAAATCTTCCCCAATTCCTCTTAGCTATAGTGCCCTCTCTATCTTAATCATTTCCTATTTATCCTGTATATAGCTTGTGTTGTATATATTTGTTTGCTTGTTGTGCTTCCCATTCAATTGTAAACTTCATGAGGGTAAGAATGTCTTTGGCCTCTTTTTGCTTTCCTAACATTTGTCATAGGCTCTTAATAAATGTTTATTGATTAATGGATGGTCTCCTATCAGTCCCAACCAGCCTCCTTACAAGAATAAGAGTGACTTCAGAAGGAGTGCACTGACTTACCACAAGTTGCTACAGAGCTAGCTGAGTCTAGACCTCAAGGCAGGGTAGCATTATAGTGACTCATGGGGAAGAGAAATAATATGGAACACACTACCTGTTTTCCTTTCACATAATTGCCCCCATGACCCCAAACTGAGCTTTCTCCATTGCTTGGTTCTGCCATGTAGGTTCTAATGATTCCTATGACTACTCCCAGTGTTTTCTCTGCTCCCTCCTTCCCTCTTCCCTTAGCCCCCCCTTTTTAATAATTAGATAGCTCACTGTAGTGGGAATAAGTATGTTCATTTAGGATGAGTAACTTCATTTTGTTTTAAGACTCCATTTTGTGACTAAGCAGTTATATAAGCCATTTTTCTGTAATAAGATAAGCCTGAATGGTATAGTTTGCAATGATATCTGTGTAACCCTAAATCTGGTAAAGAAATTGTACATCCCAAATCTGCTAAACACCTAATAAATACTTGTTAATGATATTGGGACACTGGAGTTTTGATTAATGGTTTCCTTTCATCATAAGTTTAAGTAATCAGTCACCAATCAAAATTTAGCTGGAACTAGTGAACACCCTTAGAACTGTAAAAGAAAATAAAACAAAACAAAAAAATCCAACAAAACAAAACTGTCAGAGGCACCACTCATGACCCTCTTTTGAGTTACCAGTGAGGTGGCTCAGTGAGATAGTGTGCTGGGCCTGTAGTTAGGATGAAACTGAGTTCAAATCCAACTTTAATCACTTATTAACTGTGTGACCCTGGGCAAGTCACTTCACCCTGTTTGCCTCAATTCCTCATCTGTTAAATGAACTGGAGAAAGAAATGGCAAGCCACACTGTATCTTTCCCCGGACCCTGCCCCCCAAAAAGAGGGCTCACAAAAAATTGGACATGACTGAAAGTGTTAGTCAACAAAAGAATAGATTCCTGGGGCAGCTAGGTGGCGCAGTGAGTAAGAGCGCCGGCCTCGGAGTTGGGATGACCCGGGATCGAAACTGGCCTCAGAAAATGAGCACCCACACATGGATAATGACTAGCCATGTAACCTTGAGCAAGTTACTTAACCCCAATTGCTTATGAAAAAAAAAATAGATTTCCTGGGTTCCCTGCACTAAAAAAGTTGAGTGTCCCATATTTGTTGAGAGTAGTGCTGACTGAGACAGACCAATAGAGACTTGGTAGAATATGATCTCAGAGGTAGATACACAGTGTCCTGTGCAGAGACAAAACCTTGCCATGAGCACTAGTATGAGACATGCTGACCAGGGTCTTTAGGGATCAGGTTGGTGGTCTGTTCCTAGAGGGATCGATATTTTTTTAAATCACCAACTTAGATCACTGAATATTCTAGGTAAATAAAGTTTGATTACATGCAATGATGACTTTATATTTGAATTAGTGTTTTTGTCACACTAGTCTGCATCCATAATGGTAAATTGTCAGGCACATGCATCATGTGTTACACTCACAAACTCACCCTAGACACTAATATGTTCTTAGCCTTACAAACATATCTGCTTCCTTCCTGACTCTGTGCCTTAGTTACGTTGTTTTTCCCATTATGTTAATAGTTAATTCTTAAGACTAGACTATAAAATCATATTAGTTGACATATTAGAGCCCACCTACTAGGTGGAAGGTAGCTGTACTCCTGAAGGTAGAAAAAGTCACCCCTCCTCCACACCACACCTGAAGTTATATCGTGCCATTTTGAAAATGAAGTAAAAGGGAGAGACAAAAGGTGGAGTCACTTCTTTTTTTTAAGGTCCATTTCCCCTGACTTAGTGGCCAATTTTATCTTATGCAATTTTGACATAGCCTTTCCCTCCCCTCCCCACCCCTTCAAGGCTCATAGGTTTGAGAGACAACTCAAAGCAACTTAGCACATACTCCATGGGTAATCCAATATATTATCTCTTATCCCATCAGTGCCAATAATCCAGGACCTTTGAGGCACACAAATGACAAATAGTATTTTATACTGTGAGCTCAAAAGATTCAAAAGTGAAGTATGAAATATGTGCTCTCTATAGCTGTAAATGAAGAAGTATGAATGTGCTTAGTTTTTCTATAGCCAGTGAAATGGCCAGAAGGAAAAGCTTGATCAGATAGTGCTAGATGATTGAGAATTGATTGCATATGCACGCCTTCATTTCTGCATTGCCATCCGTCATACATGAAGGATGTAGCTGAATGTGCAATACTTATCCACTTACATGCAGAGAAGGGGGGGGGGGCAAATAGAAATCTCTGGTTGCCCATTTATATCTATTACCGTGTCTTATATCATTCTCAGTTTCTGCCTCAGAATGGCACCAACTCTAGCTGTGAGACCTTGGAAAAATCTCAATATGGGGATAACAACTCCTGCACTGACTCAACTGGCTGTTTTGAGAAACAAACCTTAGAAACCTAAAATTGCTGTCAAAATGTGAGTTGTTATTCTCGATGTCAATATTCAGTAACTCTGCATAAAGTAACCTCTACAGTCATGACTTCTTGTAAGATGATGGGAAGGGATAGGTGAGAAACAAGGCACCTGAAGAGAAGCTTCAAGGTTACATTTTGCTCCAGATTCAAATGTTTTCTTGGAATAAATAAACAATAGACATAGTTAGACACCTTCTCTGCACCTTGTCTGAATGTAATTTGAGTGAGGTTCAGGATTAGAAGGGGCAGCACAAGTAAGGGTCAAATGCCACAACATAAGACAGCATCAGCAAAAATAAAGGGCATCACAGAAGTTTTAAATATATCAGGTCCTATGGTAGAAGGAGAAATGCCTCAATCCCCAAAAGCCCAATGAGTTTTTAGGGTGCTCTTTTCTGGATCAAGCATGGCTAGGCATTGGGGGAAGGGAGCATGAAGACTGATACTGATTCATGATGGGAGGGTTTGGGATGGAAATATCTGCAGAACTGGACGCTAATTGATTTTTAAACTTGAGCTGGGAGGATAAGCGGCTTTCAGCCTTTTCTCTTCATCTTACTTTGGCTGAGTGACTCAGGGGATTTGAGCCTCCCTGGCTCTGGCTTCTTCTTTTACCAAGGCAGGGGGGCTACTGAAGTCCCCTCAATCTGCCAGGTGTCCAGGCTGCCAAAAGGAGACTTGTCTGACCTGCTAGATCTCCTTCAAGGAAACCTGCAACTATCCCCAAATCCAAGTGTCCAGAGTCCAATTCTCCTCCTCTGGGGACCTTTGCACTTATCTCAATCAAGGTCGAGAATGCAAAGGCATAGTCTGTTGGAGAAAATTGCTTATGAGACCTTACCTCTTTTCCTTTCCCCTGTTGTCAATATAGCCTATATGCCCCACCTCAATTGGCTTTGCCAAAGGTACTTGCTGTCCTCCTATTTCCCACGTGTGCAGCCATGAACTGATGAAATCTGTTATGTTATAGACAAAATGTAAAGTACCTTGAGCCCCTCAGAGGAGAGGCAGGCAAGACTGTGTCCTGAAAAACTTGTTTGACTGAATAATTCTAATGGAAATCTTGGTTTTGTGTAATTTTATAAGAAATATCAGGCATCACCACACTTTCTATTTCTTTCTCCCTCTTGAACCCCAGAAAAATTCAAACTTTAAGTCTCTTATGTTTAGATGCTATGATTTGTTATGTGCAAAGGGAAAACTCAGTTCCTATCTTCCACTGAAAACTATAAGGATGGTAACTATATGTACAATAATTTGTACCAATAATAGCTAAAAATAAAAAGAGTACCAGAATTTCTCTCTGAGAGAATACCATACAGTATTGAGCTTTTAGTGGAAAAATGAGAGTAAGATATACAGTCTTCCATCATTCTTCCTGTTAAAAAGATGTTTTCCCCAAATGGTAAAACATTAATCATTTTCAAATGATGAGCCACAGACTGCCTCTAATCTGCTCACATTTCTCATTAATGTCGGCTGAAGTTTAGAAGGCACATCAAGAAGAAAGGATTCAGTCCCATGTGTTCTGAACTTTCAGAGCCTCTAAGGAATTGTGTAAGGTAAATTCCTTGCTGACCATCTGCATTACAAGAGCTTGTAGGAGCACTGAAAACTAGAGATTTTTTTTCTGCGCTTGCTCATACCTTTCTGGTGTGTGACTGTGTGGTGGTTTAATCTTTTTTTATGGACATTTAATTGTTTTTGACCATAGTTTCTTCACTCAATGTGTGCCAAGGAAGGGGACAAAAAGTTATCAAGATGACTATGCAACATATATTTTCCAATGATCATCTATGTGTTTCATTAAGAGAACAGATGAAAAAAGTATGTTCTGTGTTCATTCGACAGCACATTTACACTGAGAGAATCCTAAATTAATATGATGAGTGATTAAAGGCATATAATTTATTTTCCTGGTTAATTTAGGGTTATATGGGAAACCTTTTCTGTTTCAGATGTTTTGTGGAAAATTTAGTCTTATTTCTAATAATTTTTTTAAGGAGTAGATAGGACATTGTTTGCTAGTCTATCTGATAATTCAGAATTTTTCACAAGCTCAGCTGCATCATTCTGAACATGAATCATGTGCAATTCTCTAATGGGAGGACATGTAGGAAGACTGGGCTGAGTCTGTTCTCTAACAATTACTTTGCTAAATGAAGTCTTGGTATGAAATTGTCTTTGTAGAGACGATGGTGATTTGGGGATATCTAGGGAAATATAGCCACAGTCATCAGCTTACTCTCTCCATCTAGTGTGAGCACCTAGGGGAATCTGCATGATCTTCATGGTAGCAATGAAGAGGTATGACCAGAGTCAAATTAATGTGCTCACTCCAATCCCAAAATCAAATGAGTCTACAGAACTTCCTTCTGAAAGGGAAGCATGTAATCAAAAAGATAGGTTTCACTTGAGTAACTGTTGTGCTAACTGGATCAGTCAGTCATTAAGCATTTATTAAGTTCCTACTATATGCCAGGTACTGTGCTAAGTGTTGGAGATACAAAGAAAGGAAAAAAGACAGTCCTTGCTCTCAAGGAATTCATTTTAACGGGGGAGAAAGCATGCAAATAACTATATACAAACAATACAATCTGAGAGGGATAGCACTAGCATTGAAGAGGATCAGGAAAGGCTTCCCATGAAATAAGAAAATGGAATTTTAGTTGGGAAGAAGCAGCAAAAGTGCAGAAGCAGAAATTAAGAGGGCAAGTATTCTAGGCATAGGAAAGAGCCAGTGAAATGCCCAGAGTCTAGAGATGGAGTGTCTTGTGCATGGAATAGAAAAGAAGCCAGGATCACTATGCAGCTATAGGTATGTCACAAAAGCTCTGAGACAATGGGTTGGATTTTTTTTCTTTTCTTTTTTTTTTTGTTTTGCTTTTTGGAGGGCAATTGGGGTTAAGTAACTTGCCCAAGGTCACAAGGCTAGGTTTTTGTTTGTGTGTGTTAAGTGTCTGAGGCCGGATCTGAACTCAGGTCCTTCTGACTCCAGGGCCAGTGCTCTACTCACTGTGCCACCTAGCCTCCCTGGATTTTTTTTAAGCTGCAAATGAGAGATAGAGCTAAGGTGGTGGAGAAAAGGCAGAGATTCACGTGAGCTCTCCCAGATTCCCCTCCAAAAAACTTTAAATAATGTCTCATAACAAATTCCGGAGCAATGGAACCCATAAAAATACAGGGTAAAACAATTTTTCAAGCCCAAGACAACTTAGAAGGTTGGCAAGAAAGGTCTCTCAAAACCAAAGTGAGAGTGTAGAGCAAGCCAGCAGGCCCCAGCATAGTAAACCAGCAGCAGGCCTTGGGAATAACTGAATCAGCATTTGCAGCAGCTGCTTCTGGACTTCTCAGTCTACAGTAAAAAAAGGGGATTAGACAACTGGTAAGAAAGAGATTACAGGGATCCTTTTGCTGGCACCAGGTAGGGGCAGGACTCTGTTGCATTGCCCATACATGGATCCAAGTTCCAGTCCCAGATCATAATTCAAGGGTGACAAGGAGCACAAGCACAGCTGAGCTCATGCTCATAGTGGAGCAAGGATCTAGTCACAGTTCAAGGCCAAAGTTCCAGGGCAGAAAAGATTGCTTTCAGTTGCTCACAGACCAGAGCATAGGCCAAGAGAGTAGTAAACACACCTCTCCTTAGATCATATCACCTTGGAAGAACTGAAAGCTTAGAGACCCACAGAACTAGCTCTAAAAACAGTGGCACAACAAACCTGAAGAAAATATCACTTTAAAAAACTAAATGGCCAATTGGTAAAAGAGGTACAAAATTCACTGAAGAAAAGAACTCTTTAAAAAGTAAATTGGCTAAATGGAAAAGGAAATACAAAAACTCACTGAAGAAAATAATTCCGTAAAAAGTAGAATGGCGAGGGGGGTGGGGGGGGCGGCTAGGTGGAGCAGTGAGCAAAGTGCTGGCTGTAGCAGCAAGCACCCCAATATCCCCAGGGTGGCTGCCAACACAGGTTCTTAGATCTGCTTTTGTAAAGGAAAGCAACTCAAAATGGGTTAACAAGCTTACTTTAATCAAACAAACATACATTACCTAGTTCAGGGGGAGAAGGTCAGCACCCCAAACTTCAGAGTTACAGAACTTACAGATCAAACAGACAGGCTTCCAAACTGTCCAAACATTATATCAATACCAAATCACAGTTACCAGAGAGGGAAGCATCAACATCTGGGTTTTCAAAGCCGGGGGATTCTCAACAACGGCTTCCCAGAGTCTCATCTGGTCAAATCACACAACACTTCTCAAAGTGAGCCCCAAAGCAAAGCCTCTCATCAGGGTTTATATATCCTTCTCCTGGCTCAGAGATTCTAACAACCTCCTAGACCCACTGCCCAATCACAAAGTATCAAGGTGTGGGCTTTCCTGAAAAACAAGCCTCCCACCACAGGCTCCAGGTGCACTTAAGCTAGGGGCAGGGAAGATCTTTAAATTTGCATTTCCATTACACTGGCCCTGAAGTCAGAAGGACCTGAGTTTGGATCCAGCCACAGACACTTAACACACACACAAACAAAAACCTAGCCATGTGACCTTGGGCAAGTTACTTAACCCCAATTGCCCTCTAAAAAGCAAAAAAAAAAAAAAAAAAGAGGTGGAACCAAGATGGCAGAGTAGAAACAACACATCCAAGTCACTCTTTCCCCAGATCACCTCCAAACTATGTAAAAGCGGACTCTGAACAACTTCTGGAGCCCCAGCACCTACAGAACAACACAGAGAAGCTAACCTCCCACTGAGGACAGCCCAGAAGCCCTGCAGGAAGGACCAGCGCAGCGCCAGTAGTGCAGTGCGCAGTGCCGGCAGCTCAGCACTCAGAGCACGGGAAGTGCCTGAGTCACAGTTTTTAGCCCCAGGGCGGCAGGGCCAGCAGGTGGCTGGTGGGACCCCAGAATACCAACAGCTGTGGTGACTCCAGAATTATCAACATAGACATGCCTAGGACAAGGTGAGAGGTTATTACCCTATGGACTTTGGGACCAGTATTTGGGGAACTCGTTGGCTTCCTCCCCTGGGGGCTAGAGGCGGCTGAGGAGACATGCCATTTTGTAGTTTTCAGAGGCAGCTCCAGCTCCTGGCCTGTGAACTGTAGGGAGATCCAGCGATCAGTCATGGGGGGTAATCACTCTTGCTTTAACCTCCCTGGATATGGATTGTAATCTGGGGTGGAGGTCATGGGTGGGTTTCCAGCTTGCCAGAAATGGAAGTTGCCCCCCCCCCACATGTTTGGGGTGAAAGTTCCTGTCTGGCGCCAGGCCATACTGTGGCAACAAGCCCAAAAGTCAAGTAATTAAGTGGCAACATGCCAAGGCAAAGGAAACAAATTAAACAGAAAAATGCAACCTTAGACTCCTACTTTGGGGGCAAAAACGATTGAAGCATAGAGAGAGAGGAGGACTGTGAGGTCAGTTGCAGGCCATAGAGGACCTTAAGAAGGACTTTAAAAATCAAGAGAAGTGGAGGAAAAATTGGGAAGAGAAATGAGAAGGATGCAGGAAAAGTATGAAATGAGGGTCAACAGACTGGTTGAGGAAAACAACATCTTAAAAAATAGACTAACTAAAATGGCAAAGGAGGCCCAAAAGAGCAATGAGGAGAAGAATGCCTTAAAAAGTCGAATTTTCCAGATGGAAAAAGAATCTCAAAAGTTCACTGAGGAGATTCATTCCTTCAGAGTTAGACTGGAGCAAATGGAAACTAGTGACTTTATGAGAAATCAAGATGCTGTTAAGCAGATCCAAACAAATGAAAGATCAGAAGGCAATGTGAAATATCTCATGGGAGAAACCATTGACCTGGAAAATAGATCCAGGATAGACAATTTAAAAATTACTGAACTACCTGAAAGCCATGATCAAAGAAAGAACCTAGAAATCACCCTTCAAGAAATTCTCAAGTAAAACTGCCCTGATGTTTTAGATCCAGAGGGCAAAATAGAGGTTGAAAGAATCCACAGATCACCTCCTGAAAAAGATCCCAAAAAGAAAACTCCCAGGAATATTATAGCCAGGTTCCAGAATCCCCAGATCAAGGAGAAAATACTACAAGCAGCCAGGAAGAAACAACTTCAATATTGTGGAAACCCAATCAGAATAGTACAGGACCTGGCAGCTTCTACACTGAGGGATCAAAGGGCACGGAATACGATATTCCAGAGGGCAAAAGAGCTGAGAATGAACCCAAGGGTCACCTACTCAGCAAACCTGAGTATTTTGTTTCAGGGGAAAATATGGTCATTCAGTGGAATAGAGAACTTTCAAGCATTCTTGAGGAAAAAACCAGAGTTGAATAGAAAATTTGACATCCAGACAGAAGAAGCAAGAGATGCCTGAGGGGTGGCTAGGTGGTGCAGTGTGTAGAGCATCGGCCCTGGAGTCAGAAGGAGCTGAGTTCGGATCTGACCTCAGACACTTAATGCACACACAAACAAAAACCTAGCCGTGTGACCTTGGGCAAGTTACTTAGCCCCAAATGCCCTCCAAAAAAAAAAGGTGAATAGAAAATAGAAATCATAAAGGCTATAATCCTATAGAAATAGGATTAAACTGGTTATGTTCCATAATGGGAAGATGATACTGGTAACTCCTAAGAACTTTTTCATTATTAGGGTAGTTAAAAGGAATGTACATTGACAGAGGGTACAGTTGTGAATTGAACATGATGGGATGATTATTTTCAAAAATTAAACTAAGGGGTAAGAAACAGGAATGTACCAGAAGAAAGGGAAAGGCAAATTACCTCACATAAAAGAGGCACAAAAGAGATTTTACAGTAGAAAGGAACATGAGGGAGGTGGAGGTGTGGGGAAACACATGAACCTTACTCTCATTGGAATTGGCTCAAAAAGAAAATAAATATACATTCTGTTGGGTATAGAAATCTATCTTGCCCTTCAGGAAAGTAGGAGGGAAAGGAAATAAGATGGGGGGGGGAAATAATAGAAAGGGGACCACATTAGGGAATGTAATAATCAGAAGCAGAAAACCGTTGAGGATGGACAGGATGTAAAGAGAGAGAAATTAGGATAAATAGGGGGAAAAAATAGGATGGAGGGAAATACAAAGTAAATATAACCGTGAAAACATTTTCCCAGCTAGTTTCTCTGTTAAAGGCTTCATTTCTCAAATATATAGAGAACCCAGTCAGATTTAGAAAAATAAGAGCCAGGTGGCCTTCATAAGAAAACATCAAAGCTATCTATAGTCATATAAAAATGCTCTAAATCACTATTGATTAAAGAAATGCAAATTAAAACAATTCTGAGTTACAACCCCACACCTATCAGACTGGCAAATATGACAGAAAAGGAAAATAACAAATGTTGGAAGGGATTTAGGGAACTTGATATTAATGCCTTTTTGGTGGAGTTGTAGACCAATTCAACCATTTTGTAGAGCAATTTGCAACTATGACCAAAGGGCTATAAAACCATGCATACCAAGCAATATCACTACTAGGTCTATATCCCAAAGAAATTAAAAATAAAATTATTTGTAACAACTATCTTAATTGTAGAAAATAATTGGAAATTGTGGGGATGCTTCATCAATTGGAGAATAAACAAGTTGTGGTATACAACTATGAGGGAATGCTGTTATACTATAAGAAATGATGAGCAGGATGCTCTCAGAGAACCCTGGAAAGACTTACATGAACTGATGAAAAGCGAAATGAGCAGAACCAGTAGAACACTGTATGCAATAACAACAATATTGTGCAATGTAAGTGACTTAGCTATTCTCAGTAATACAATGATCCAAGATAATTCTGAAGGACTTAACATTGTAAAGAGTGAGTTGATAGTATTGATATCAATATTCAAGTCAACAAGCATTTATTAAATGCTTACTGTTTCCAGGTATTCAGCATATCATTTAATAAGATAATCTCAGTAGTCACTGAATCTTATATGGTTTTGATATGTAGAGACTTCCACTTGAAGCGAGTTTTCAAAACTCAACTTGGCTTTGAATGAAATATCTTCTTGAAATCAACAATAGGACCCTATATTCTCTACATACATCAATCAGTTATGTGACTATAAAGATGAAATTTGTTATAGAAAAAGGCTTATGGGGGCAGCTAGGTGGCACAGTGAGTAAGAACACCAGTCCCAGAGTTGGGAGGACACAAAAAATGAGCACCCACACATAAATAATGCCTGGCTGTGTCACCTTGAGCAAGTTACTTAACCCCAATTGCTTTAAAGAAAGAAAGAAAGAGGCTTATGAAAAAAGTTTGCATGGTCAGTTTTCCTCAATGCAAACACAGGTTACTCTGTTGAAGATATATAGGAAGAAGTTATTGATGTTTTCATGTGTGCCTTTTTTTTCAATAGAAATTCCATCTGTGATCTTTTTTTTTATTTTTAAAAAATCTTCCCTTTTACAAGTCAATTGAAAGTTGATTTTTGAGTGCACAAGTATCCAACACCATCTGAGTCTTCTATCTTATAAAGGAAATTGTGGGGAAAACTAAGAATCAAACCATTTTTGAACATCTACAAATATTAATCTAAATGTTGTAACCCTCAATGTGCTAGGTTTATCCAAAAATTAGGGAGATAACACACTATTAAGGGAATGAATAGTGATTCTCATTATGAGAAAAACCAAAAAGCCCTATGTAAATGGAAATATGGTTCACAGATTTTTCCTCAGTTCTAGAACAAAATGAAAGAGCTTATGGAGTTTGCTTATCCAAATGCAGCTGTAACAATAAAACAACAACAACAACAAAAATAAAAAATTGGTCATCTTGACTTGTTAAACATAACAATAGCCAACATTTATATTACATTTTAAAGTTTCCAAAAGACTTTGCATGTCATCTTACTGTAGTCATCACAATGGCCATAAAATCAAGATTAAGATTTAACTGAACACCAATATTTGTTACAGTTGATGAAAAAAACAGAAACCATCAGTAATCTGTGATTATGAGCAGGGTGGTTAGAGGGTATGAGGAACTTGATGAAGATCTTGCAAACTAAGTTGGCAATAGCAAACATTGACGTGGTAAGGTAAGGGAAATGGAATAGAGAGTGGAGATGGAAATATGTTAGAAAACAAAGTTCCATATCAAAAATTAAAGAGACTAACAGTACATAAACTAATCTCAATCTGCACCCCTGTACCTCTTAAATGCCATCTTGTGGTCATTAATAGATATGTTTCATCTTGACCTAGTCCCACTATACTATTCTCTGAGCAGAAATTGTAGGGAGACAGATTTCAACTTTATCTAACTGAATAATAAGGTATCTTTTTGTAGCATAGTGGGCAGTTCAGTGATACAGTGGAAAGAACACCAGGCCTAGAGTCAGAAAACCTGCGTTCAAATCTGACTTTGGACACTTACTAGCTGTGTGACCCTGGGCAAGGCACTTAACTCTCTTTGCCTCCGTTTCCTCATCTACAAAATAAGCTGGAGAAGGAAATGGCAAACCAGTCCAGTATCTTTGCCAAGAAAACCCCAAATGGGGTCATGAAGAGTCAGATATGATAGAAATGACTAAACAACAAAATTTATAGTACAGATTTCATTATGCTCCATGTCATGTCTCCACATATGTGTAACATTGCTCACGAAAATATCCTACCACTCAATATCAGTATTATGAAAGGTATCTATTTTATCTCTACTTTTTCTTTGCTAAAATCCTATTACATCTGCTATTCAATCAACTCTAGTTGCTTGATTTTTCAAAAGTTTTATTGATGTTTTCTGTTTTTACATCACAGTCAATTCAGTATATCTTCCTCACCCTCCAACCCAAGGAATCTTCCACTGCAACAAAGAAGAGGGGAAAAATACAGTACAGAGCACTGGTGTTGAACTCAAATAGCAAAACAAAGTGGGGAGATGGGGAACAGAGGGAGGACTGAGCCATGCATAACAATCCCTGCTTGTAAATAACATTCTATATGGTCTATTTTATTTTTACTCTTTAAATATTTCCCACTCACATTTTAATCTGGTTCTGGCCACACTGGGGAGTGTTGCAGCAGCATGTGGCTCCTGGGCCATGGGTGCGAAACTTCTGATACAGAGGATCACAGACCCAGAGCTGAAGGATACTTCAGAGACCATTTAGTCCAGCCCCTCATTTTACAGAGGACAGAATCAAGTCTCATAGTGAAGTGACTTCCCTGAGTGACTTCAGGGAGTAAGCATCAGAGAGGAAATTTGAAGCCAGCTTGTCTGACTCTGAAGATACTCTACTTTCCACTACCTCACATCAGGCAAAACAAAATGATACCTCAATTCCACATATGCATATTGTTGCATATGCAACAATACCTAGGGTCCACCATCCCACCAATGAAAGGAGGAAGCTCTATTTCTTGATCTCTTCTCCAGGGCTAAAGCTGGTCAGCATAATTCCATAATTTAGCTTCACTGTATTGTTTCTTTATCAATTTATCTTTTATTTGTGATTCCAAATGTTCCCTTATTTTTAACAGCAGAATATTCTAATCTGTAGATTCCTTAACCTTCAAGCAAATGTATTACTTGCTGAGCCCCTCTAAATGACTCATCAATGACCTATCCCCTCATCAACATAAATCTAAAAATCAAGGGTTTGGATGTAATTCTTATTTGTATACAACTTGCAATAGCAATCATTTGGTTAAAATAAGAACCAATTTTGTAAGGAAATTGACACATTGAAGAGAAAAGTAGTCTTTTTTTCCCCTTTACATGTGCAAAATAAATTCACAATTCCTTTAGTACAGGCATGACAAATTACTCTTTATCAATCATGTGCAAGACTGACATGGTTTTAAATATTCATATACTTTAGAATGCAGGCATCTGCTTTCTCCTTTGTCTGATTCACACCTCATTTGATTAACAGAGAGAGGACACATGGCACAAAGAAACTATTTCAGTGATCCCAAGGTTCACTTAGAGTAATGTGGCACAAAAAGCCCCCATCTTTGTGTACAGAGGCTCCAGTATTGATTTATGAGGTACAGCATATGGTTCAGATTTCAGAGGTTCTGATCATTCCAATGATAATTGCCTAGGTGTGAAACTGTGAATGATCAATAACATTATCATGTACATTGTGATCAATTGGCATCCATATTTACATGACTTACAACTCTGGAAAACTGACTAGCAGATGCACTAAGAGGATGCCTAATGATGCAGATGATGAAAAGAAAAGTGAAAAATGTCTCAGGAGCTTTTCTTTTCAAAGCATACTGAAAGTAGTGTGCAAGGGTATTTCTGGATTTGTCTGGTAAAATGTAAAGGTGTTTGAAAATAGAGTTAACCTTTGATTAATTGCCTTAAGTGGAAGGGAGCAGTAATAGAACTCTTCCAATATAGAAGCTCATTGTAAAAACATTTGTAGCATGCTTTACTATGCATTTGGGGGTGGGGGAAGGGTTTGACAGATTTACCTGCTAATTGTGTTTTGCTTAGGAAAATATTAGAACAAGTATGTATTGCCTGATCACCAATCAACTAATTGTGAAGGGTGTAAGACCCCAGAGTATAAGGAGTAACAATAGAATGCTTGCCAGTATTTTGAATTTTACACACAAAATTGATGATTTTTATCAACACTTGCATTTAGTTCTAATCCAGCAAATTCTTAATGATTTAGTTTCCCATGCTACCAATATGCTGTCAATAAAATGAGGGTGAGAGAAAGTCAAGTGACCCCATTCACAGACACAAAAATGTGAAACAAAACTTTTGCTTCTGTGGAGATCATGACCTTGCCATAACAGTAAATAATGAGGAAGGTGTGTGTCCGTGTGTATTGGGGGGAGGGAGATGGACAGGTGTTGGGGAGGTAGAGAGCATTGGGGTGGGGAGTAGAACGTGGAATGGAATTACAGAAAAAGAAGGATTGCTAGGAGTATACATTCTTCATCTCTTCCATTTCATTCCCACACCTGGCCAGACCAATTTTGGTAACTACACAACCGTGGGTGGGCCCCTTTGCCTCATGGGAAAAGGAAAATTATTCTCCTCCTGGATTCATTCATACAGAAACACACACACACACAGAGGGAGAAGGCAGGGAAGGGCTCACCTTTTTCATTTTCCCTCTATTATTTGAGCTAGTTCTTTGTGTCCCACTAACAGATCAAAGTAAACAAATTCCCACTGTCTTCTCAGGAGATCTGTACATGGAATTGCCTGTACACCAAGGATTGCTAAGTGGTATAGACCTTGCCAAAGTTTCCTCATGAGACATTCCCTACAGTGATAATTCACAGAAAAAGAAACCTCCCCACCTAAAAAAAAATGGTTTACCTTTTTTTGAACTAAATCTTCTTTGAAAAATAATGATTTTTTGGTAGTATAATAGTACTTAAAATAATTCTATATTAAAAGTAAAATAAGTAAAACAGTAGTATAATTAACCAGTTCTGCAATCTGGTTCTTTTCATAAGTGACCACAAATGGGGTTTTTCTCATATGTTAAGTGTTTCTAAGGATTTCCCAAATTAAAGGCTTCTCTCCCTCAAACAAACTTTTAAAAGTAGAATCTGATGAAAGAGCAATTTTTTTTGTTATAGAACTGTAACTATGGATTTCTTCTCATTCTTGTCCTCAACAAAAAGATGGTCAAGCACATCAAGTTTTTTGAAGCCATGTTACTCATAGACTGATAGTGGGTTAGAAAGGGTCACAAAGGCATTTTTCCCCCTCTTTTTAACAGAAAGTTGGAAATACTGTAGTGGATGGTATTTGTGCTGAAGAGAACAAAAGCTCCCCGAAATACTTTCATCTACAGGATAAATCCCAGCTCCCAAGTCATAAATGAATAAGATATACTAGAACACTGTGTGCAAGGGTAATGCTAAATTAGCAATGCTGTTTGGTGCTTCCCCTCTCTGCATGGAGGAAGCTGCCATTCTTTTCTAATGAAGTCTTTCTATGTCTGGAAGGCTTCAGCCAGAGGTAATAGTCCTTTCTCCAACCGCCGATGTTCAGAAATAGGCACCCACAGAGCTGCATGGCAGATTTAAAAGGGAGATGAATATTATAATAGAAACCCATCAGTCCTGCCATCCCTGTTCCAATCCCACCCTGACTGATAACGCATTAAATCAAGTTGTGGCCCTCCTGATTACCCTCTAGCTTCCTTCTTGTATGTTCAGCTACTCTAGCATCCTCTCTCTGCTGCTATTTTGATAAACCATTTATTTGATTCTGTCAAGGAAAGAAACTTATACTTAACGCTTGAGGCATATGGCATTGTTGTTGTTGCACACTTTCTGTCTCTACCATAAACTACTTTAGTGCACCTTGATGATGGCATTATATATCATTAATTTTGCAGCATTTGGTGTAGGAGATAAAATGCTGAACTTGGAAACAGGAAGGCTTGAGTTCAAGTCTCATCTTATTTGCTAACTTAGCAGCTGATGACTTCAACATGGCCACTTAAACTCTCTGAGTCTCAGTTTCTTCATATGTCAAAAAAGATTGAACAGGATGCTTTCCAAAGTTTCTTCCAGCTCTAAATCTCTGGTCCTATGTGTAAAGCATTTTTTCCATTCCCCACACATTTTACAATCATGCTTCTTCGACACTTCCAACAACTTACAAACCTACACAGCGTGACAGAGATAAGAAAATGGAGGCAAAGAAAATGGAGGCAAGAAATGGAGGCCAACATCACAGAGAAAGTGAGGGACAGAAGCAGGATTAAAAGCCTTAAATTAGGAATTTGTTGACTAGACCAGAACAACATATGATCAGAAAATGGCATTTTTAATGCAGACCACATTGAGATTTATGTTGCAGAGACTTAAAATTATCTGCTGTGAGAGGACAGTGAGGAGGAATGAGATTCACAAAAAGAAAACATCAGAAATGGTCTCAAGAAACCAACAGTGATATATGAGCTAGTGCAGCCACGACAGTAAATGCTGTTGTCCCTCCCCACCAAGCATAGGGTCTTATGGTGATAGTGCAATCAAAAATACTTGTACGGTATCAAGAAAAGGAAGAAAGGGCATGGTGCTGATCTACATGTCATTTTCAGCTCATTTTAAATCACTGTCTGGTTTTGTTAGCTCCAGCCTGATTGGCTTTGGACCCAACCCCAAACCCTTCCTCCCTCTCCGCCAAACTAATCAGCATGGGTGATCTAGGACTTGGAAACAGACCTTTGGAAAAAAAATAGTCCTTATTTCCTTCCCAATCCTGCTGTCACTGCTTCACACCATGAATTTGTAAAAGCCATTTACTTTCTGTCTCAGTTTCTCCATCCATACATCAGGGAAATTAGCACCAGCCACCAATTTAGTACACAGGGTATGAGGAATAATGTAATATTTATACAGTACTTTGTGCTTCTAGGAGAACCTTGCTATATAAATATGAACTATTCTCCTGGCAACATTGAGATGATCTATTGACTGAAAAGAGAATTTTGATTTAAGACAACTAACAAGAAAAATATCCCCTCAGTGAAAGAGGAAAGGCTGCTGGGGGGGATTAACCACAGAAATCACTAATCTACACTGTTTTCCTATTTCCATTTCAGCTGGAATAGACAGGAGCATAGACCAAATACCCCACAGAGCCAATGTGCTGGGTGGGCAATACTGTATTTGGATAATTATTTGGGGTTTGACCTGTGAAGAAGAAAAGTATTTGAGACTTTTTTTAGGAGAAAAAAATATTTTGATGGGGATTTGGGGAAAACTCAATTGTATTTTGTTCCTTTAAGAAATATTTTCCATATAAAAGATGTCAAGTGATTCTCTGATGAAGACAAGAACGTTAGAGGCAAGGGAAAGAAGGAAAATAAAAGAGAAGCAATGGTATAGTATGCAAATTTGATAACACACCTGAACTTCTAGGGAGAAAGAAAATAAATAAGATTGAAAAGAACAAAAACAAACCAGAAAATTATCTCGATGGGACCCCTCACTGATTTTTACAATACTTTAGCTTTGTGAAGTGGGGTGAAGTGGTTAGGACTGGAACATTAAGTGAAACTCAATGGTGTGGATGTGGCCTCAGGGTAGAGAGGCAAAATTGCCTTAACTCACAAAACAAACTTCCTCTGAATTGTCCCCCATCCCACCTCCATCTCTGTCTAGGGAACTACGAAGTAGAGGAATTAAGCACTGGGCCTGAAGTCAGGAAGACCTGAGTCCAAATTCAGCCTTAGACACTTAATAGTCATATGACCCTGCGCAATTCATTTATCTTTTTGTCTACCTCATTTTCTCAACCCCAAAATGGAGATGATAATAGCACCTACCACCCAAGATAATTGTGAAGAACAAATGAGACAGTGGTCAGCCTATAGTAGGCATTTAAAAACTGTTTATTCCCTCTTCCACCTTCCTCCCCATTTAAGCTACACCTTTGCTTAAACACAATTCTTAACCTATAACTTTGTTGCCTCCCCAATCCCTTGGTCTCTACCACAAGAAAAAGTTGCACTACCTATTTGGAATTAGAATTTTTTTAATAATTAGGTCAACATGTATCCAACCCTTTGATGATGAAGACAAATCTATCTCCCTTACTGTGTTTTACTTTTCAAGTCATGTGCACAATCATTCCAGAGGAAGAGATCCATCTTGGGGGGCAGGCCCCTGGGCAGCCATGAAATGAAAAGGGTGAAGCCAGGTGGCATCTACAGCTGGCCCCAAAATGAGCTGTTTCCTTTTGTCCTCGTGACATCAGAGAGCAGCTGCTCTGTCTCCTGACACATATCAACAACGTGCTGGGGCATCTGTCCTCCAAGGATACCTAAAAACACAGTGCTGAACTGAACCACAGAGACCCAGAGTCTTGTTATGTTTCTCTGACCCTTTGAGTATAGAGCCCCAAAGTGTAGCTAAGTCAGCGAGGCTCTACGCTCTTATCTCAAATTCAACTTTTTGCATTTAAAAGTATCAAATCAAAGAAGAATGAGTTTGGATACTGATGGTCAATGGTCTAATAAAACAGCTTAGATGGAGCAAGCTAAGTAAAACTAGATTGTAAAGACTCACATAAGACTGACAAAGAGAAAATCTGGAGCCAGCCCACACTTCACCATGATGAAAGTCAAAGGATTTTACTTACTCTGGAGGAAATGATGGTAGCAAAAGCAGGTCCCACTGTGGCACATGGGGAGCAGGCAGAAGGTAATTTGATTTGGAAGCTCAAGAGTCTGGAAGCAAGACCAGAAGATGATTACAGACACACACACACAAACACACACACACAGACTCTGCGGGAGAGCAGCGGCTGTTTTACACTTTAAAGGAAATGGAAATGGCTGCCAGATGTCTTCCTTCCTTCCCTTCTTCCTTCTTCCTCCCCTTTTCATTCCTCCTGACTGTCTTTTTCTCTTTCTTTCTTTCTTTCTTTCTTTCTTTCTTTCTTTCTTTCTTTCTTTCTTTCTTTCTCTTCTTTCCTTCTTTCCTTTTTCCTTCCTTTCCCTTAAAGGGAATTGTGTTTATTGCTTTTCCAAATGAGAAATAAATTTCATTTCCATGTTCCTAGGATGGAGAATGAACTAAGAACTTCCAAAAATATCTAAGATATTAATAATAATAGTAATAGCCCACATCGATGTGGCACTTTAAAGTTTGCAAAGCACTTTAAATATATAATCCAAGTCCCATCCCAATGGGCTTTGGGACTTGGGTTGTTAGTGGTGAGAAATATGGGGGTGGGGAGTGGGACTATGCCTCCCATGTATTAGAGGAGTAAGTTCGTATATTTGTGATTATACCTTTCAAAGAAAATATTTCTTTTTAAGAGTTGATCTGGAAGAGGGGCAGAGCCAAGATGGCGGAAAGGAAGCAGTAACTTCGCTGAGCTCCTCTGTCACTAAGTCCAAAAGGGTAAATCTGAGCGGATTCCGGAGTGACGGAGCCCAGTGGAAGACAGAGTGTGGCAGAATCCAGCCCAGGAGGTTGCCCAGAGTGTCCG
>WOXC01009027.1:0-20949 GCA_011680675.1 Gymnobelideus leadbeateri | reverse complement strand
CCCATCTCTGGATTGTTGCTGTTTTCCTTTTCCCACAGCTCAGTTGTTTCAACTCCCTTATGAACTGAATGATCCACTAAAATGATAACAGGTTATACAATCACCTCTTGCCTATGTAATTACATCCTTCTCGAGTTGTAACATCCATCTGGATTTTGGAAATTTGAAAGAGAAAGCTTGCTATAGCTTCACACAGTAACTGCTCCAGGGATAAACCCTGGATCTTATGGCTTATGGCTAACCTGTCTTTTGTAGCAGTTTAAGATGGTCATTTCTTCTGGTCTCAACCTTAGAAGAAAGGAAAACTATTGATCAGCACTTGTCAAAAATAATTCTCCAAATATTTGACATCTGTCATTAGGTCACCTCACCTCCTAATGTCCCCCAGGCTAAACGTTCCTGTGTCCTTCATGCTGTGCTCCAAGGCCCTGTTTTCTAACTTCATTATTTCTGATCACTCTGCTACAAGTTGACTGTGAGTTCTCTAATATCTCTCTTATGCTGGAGACCCTAACTGTACACAAAATTCAAATAGTATTACCACATTATGTGACTCAAGGTTTTGATCTCCAGAGTAGTTTTAGATGAAGACTGAGTGACAAAAGATCTTTACTGGCTATGTCCCCATGTAGCAGCTGCATTACCAGTTTTATTGAATTGAACCTGAGTGTACAAAATGAGACTATGAGAGAAAATTTGATAAATAATTTTACTACATAAATTCAAGGCTATTTAAAGAATGAAATTGAGGAATAGCATACTGGCAACACAGAGGGGTCTTGACCCTTGGGCAATAACCATTTTCCATTCTCATTGATCGGACCCTTATATACCTACACTTATTGGTCTGAAGATCCAATCACTAGAGATGAACTCAAATAAATGATATGCAACTTTCCCTTTGGAATGAAAGTTTTAGAGGAAAAATTTGCATATCAAAGTATTTTTCAGCATTCACTGTTTGGATATTCAATTGGAAACTAACATAAACACTTGAGGACAGAACTTTACCTTTTTCTTTTTTTTTCCAATTTATTCTATTTCCAGAGTGACCAGTGAGCAATTTCATAGTCCCTATTATAATGTAGTTTTGAAAATCAATAGTTATCAACTGTTTGACTACAAGTGACTTGTTAGCCTACATTTCGGTAAGGAAACTGAGACTCACCACATCACTTTCCTAATCAACACATCCCAGTGGCTCTCTATTTCTAGGATGAATGGAAATTCTATTGAGTATTTAAAGCATTTCACAACTTGACTCCAACCTGCCTTTTCAGATTTATGATATATTATTCCCTTCCCTGAACTTTATATTTCTGCCAAATTTGTCTTCTTGTTGTTACTCAATAGAAAATGCCATCTCCTATTAATATAACTTTGTACTGGCTTTTTCTCACAATATAAAGGTATCTTCTCTTAAATTCCTATTCTCTTTCAAGACAACTCAAGCATCATCTTCTACATGAAACCTTCACACACCTTCATAGCTGTTAGTCCCCTTCCTTAACCCCCAATCAGATTGGGTTTTTTAAAATATTTTTTGTAAATACCTTGATATGTACGTATTGCCAAACTCTGCTTCAGAGAGAGTAGCTCCTATGGACTGGCCACATTGTTCGAATGTAAAACATACAATTGCCAAAAAGACCATTTTATGAAGAACTCACACAGGGCAGGCAAGTGTTCACATGGTGGTCAGAAGAAGAAATATAAGGGCACCCTCATAGTTTCTCTCAAGAACTTTGGAACTGATTGTGTGACATGGGAGACATTGGTACAGGACTGCTTAGCATGGCGTACCCACATCAGAGAAGGCACTGTGCTCTATGAATAAAGCAGAATTAAAACAGTTTAAAGGAAATGCAGGATGCACAAATTTAGAGAATCCACCCCAAATGTTCACAGAGACTATTTGTGCCCAACCTGTGGTAGAGTATTCCAAGCTAGTACTGATTTGATCAACCACAGTAGGACACACTGAAACTTGACTTTAGTGTAGTTATGTCATTTTGATCTTCTTTGAGAATGGACAACAAACATTGTCCTCCCGGCAGAGTATAAGATATTTTCATGTTTTTCTTTACTTCTCTAGCACCTAGTACAGTGCCTGGGACACAGTAGGCACTTTATACATGCTTAATTATGATTGCTTGAATAAAGAACTTGTCAGTCGTTCATGATAGCTGAATGAGATATGGAACTCAGGACTCTAGATTGGGCAAGAAATAAGCCTTCCTGTAAGTGGATTATATATATGGTTCTTGTATTCCAGTCTTTGTTCCTTTCTGGGAGGGTAAGAGTTTTGTTTTTTATACTGAGTCTCCCTATCTTGCCCAGGTTGCAAATTCAGTGGCCACTCACAGGCCTGATCCCACTGTTATTTGACAAGAGAATTTTGACTAGCTCCCCTTTTATAACCTAAATTCATTTACCCTCTCCTTAGGCATACTGGTACACACACACACACACACACACACACACACACACACACACACACACAGACACACACAAACACAGACACACAGAGACACACACACACACTCCCAGGGGCTCACTATGTTGGTGCAAGACTTAGTTTGGATGTATGAGCTGCTTAACCCACTGAAGCTCCGCAGTTCAAGTCCTACCTCAGCCTCAACCCTCAACCTCCCTGGCAGCAAGGATTATAGGTGTTCAATGCCATACCTGGTCTTGTATAAGGTTTCTATCTTTCCTTTTTTCTGGTTTGAGAAAACAATTTAAGGAAGTTAAGGATCATGAACAACATTGCAGTTGTGTATATATACATATATATGTATATATATATATGTATAGATATACATATACATATATATATATATATATATATATATAATAACTACCCTGGCCAAGAAGGATGGATGGATTACCAAAACATGGTCTTGTAAATGTTGTTCTAGGACTTAAATGAATGGTGACAGGTTAGAAAGAATAAAAGGTAAAGGAGAGTGTATCACCTCCAGTTCAAAAGAACTGATTTATTAAAGGAATATGATAGCTATTACTCACAAGGTCACATGTAACCTAATATTAACCATATGTCTTAAGAGTGAGGTCAGGTTACTTGCATGCTGGGATGGGAATGGAAATGGTTTACCCTGAGATGGCTGCTTCTTATAAAATCAATATCAGGCTATTGTGTGATATGTATTGTGGCAGGGTCAGAAAGGTTCACAGTTTCCCGCTCTTAAGGATTGTAATGGACTACCAGCTCAAAATGATTCAATACTATAAGATGGTGGGATGACCCTCCATTACCCCACTACCTAAGTAACCTAACACTGCAATAATAGACAGGGCTGAGAACAAGAGAAGCAATGTGTGGCCAGACTATATCTAGATTACTGTGCTCAGTTCTGGCATCATGTCTGGCATTCTCTCCTTCTTCATGTCCATCTCTAGACTTTACAATCTTTCTTCAGGTCTGAGCTTAGGTCCCACATTCTGCAAGAAGCCTTTCCCAATTCTCATTAAGCTTGATGCTTCCCTCTGAGATTATCTCCAATTTAACCTGTAAATACCTTGTTTGTACCTTGTTATTTGAATATTGTCACAACTATTAGACTGAGTCCCTAGAATGCAAAAACAAAAAAAAAATACTTTTTCTTTTCTTTTATATTATCTGTGTGTGTATACTTCTTAATTCAGTTTTGACAGAACAGAGTTAAATTCTGGAGGAAGGCAGGAACTTGCCTGAACTCTACCAAATTCATCTCCAAACAACTATAAAATAACACCTCAAAATGGATTCTGCAGTGGCAAAAACAAAATAGGATGGGGTGAAACAATTTTCCAATACAATCCAAAATTCCAAGACCACTTAGAAAGTCAGAAATAAGGGTCTATCTCACTCAGGTTAAAGGTAAGCACAGTCCAGTGTAGTCAACATCCAGGCAATCCAGCAGCAGGTCATACCTCAGCAGGCCAGTTCTGAGGACCAAGGCTCCCAGTATAAGAAGCTTGGAACAGTGCCCTCTTGACCTCAGGAACAGAGCCCAACTTTAAAAGTCATGAAATAGATTAGGAAAATAAGCAAATAGGAAACAAAAGAACATGACAATTGAAAGTTACTATGGTGACAGAGAAGATCAAAACAAAACCCATAAGGGGACAACAATGTCAAAACTCCTACATGAAAAGTCTCAAAGAAAAATGTGAATTGATCTCAAGCTTTAAAGGAACTCTTGAAAGAACTAAAAAAAAGGATTTTAAAAATAAAGAAAAGAGGTAGAAGAAAAATTGGGTAAAGAAATGAGAGTGATGAAAAAGGGACAGCGGGGTAGCTGGGTTGTGCAGTGAATAGAGCATCAGCCCTGGAGTCAGGAGAACCTGACCTCAGACACTTGACACACTTACTAGCTGTGTGACATTGGGCAAATCACTTATTCCCAATTGCCCTGAAGAAGAAGAAGAAGAAGAAGATCATGAAAAAAGAATCATCAGCTTGGCAAAGGAAGTACAAAAAATGGAAAAAGATATTCAAAAATTGACTGAAGAAAACAACTCCAAAAGCAGAATTGAACAAATGGAAAAAGAGATACAAAAGCTAACTGAAGAAAATAATTCCTTAAAAATTAGAATTGGGTGTGCATACCCTTTGATCCAGCAATATCCCTTCTAGAGCTGTATCCCAAAGAGATCATAAAAATGGGGAAAGGACCCACATGAACAAAAATATTAATCACTATTACAGTAGTTAGAAGGCATGTACCTAGACAGTGTGTGGGTATAAGATGACTTTTGTTGAATTAAATATAAAAAATAATGATAATGATTACAATAATAATAATAATAATAATAAGGTGAAAAAGAGATTTGCAGTGGGAGAAGAGGGAAGGGAGAGGTAGAGTGGTGTAAATTATCTAATATGAAGAGGCATGAAAGATCTATTACAGTTGAGGGATAAATGAGGGGATGGGCATTACCTGAACCTTACTCTCACTGAAACTGGGCCATAGAAAGAGTAACATACACATTCAATTGTGTTGGGTATAGAAATATATCTTATTCTATACAGGTTGGACATAAGAGTAAGGAGGAGAAGGGGATAAGAGAAGGGAGGGACTGATAGAAGGGAGGGCAGATTGAGGGAGGTGGTGGTAAGAAGCAAAACACTGCTGTGGTGGGACAGAGTGAAAGGAAAAATAAGGGGCATAGGGACGGCTAGGTGGCACAGTGAATAGAGTGCCGGCCCTGGAATCAGAAGGACCTGAGTTCAGAGCCGGCCTCCGACACTTAATCCACACAAACAAAAACCTAGCCGTGTAACCTTGGGCAAGTTACTTAACCCCAATTGCCCTAAAGGGGCAGCTAGGTGGCGCAGTGAGTAAGAGTGCCGGCCTCAGAGTTAGGATGACCCGAGATCCGATCCGGCCTCAGAAAATGAGCACCCACGCATAAATAATGACTAGTCGTGTAACCTTGAGCAAGTTACTTAACCCCAATTGCTTTAAAAAAAAATTAATAAAAAAAAAAGAAAAGAAAAACAAGGGGCACACAGGATGGAGGGAAATACACAGTAATCATAACTGTGAATGGGATGAACTCACCCATAAAATGGAAGTGGATAAAAAGCAGATTAAAAACCAGAATTCTACAGTATGTTGTTTATAAGAAATACATTTAAAGCAGAAAGAGATACACAGAGTAGGGCAGAATCTATTATGCTTCACCCGAAGTAAGAAAAGCAGAGGTATTAATCATGATCTTGGACAAAGCAAAAGCAAAATATAGAGCTAATTAAAAGATATAAGCAAGGAAACTACATTTTACTAAAAGATACCATAGGGGATGAAGTAATAGCAATACTAAACATATATGCACCAAATGATATGACATCCAAATTTTTAAAGATGAAATTAAATGAGGTATAGGAGAACATAGTAAAATTATACTGTTGGGAGACCTCAACTTTCCCCTCTCAGAATTAGATCAGCCTAACCAAAAAATAGACAAGAAAGAAGTTAAGAAGGCAAATAGTATTTTAGAAATGTTAGACCTCTGGAGAAAACTGAATAGGGATAGAAAGGAATATACCTTTTTCTCAGTGATACGTGGCATCTACACAAAAATTCACCGTGTATTAGGGCATAGCATAAAACCTCACAATCGAATGCAGAAAAGCACAAATATCAAGTGCATCCTTTTTCATACCATAATACAATAAAAAATTATATTCCATAAAGGGCTATGGAAACATAGGTTAAAAATTAATTGGAAACTAATCTAATCCTAAAGAATGAGAGGGTGAAAGAACAAATCATAGAAACAATCAATAATTTCATTAAAGAGAATGACAACAATGAGAAAACTGACCAAAATGCATGGGATGGAGGCAAAGTAGTACGTAGGGGAAATTCTCTATCTCTAAATACTGACATCAGTTACAGAGAGAAAGATCATAGTAATTAATTGGTCATTCAACTAAAAAAAACTAGAAAAAGAACAAATTAAAAATCACCAATTAAACACCAGGTTAGAAATCCTGAAAATCAAAAGAGAGATTAATAACATTAAAAGTAAGAAAACCTTTTAATAAAAAATGAAACAAGGAACTGGTTTTATGAGGTAAAAAAATAAATAAATAAAACATTGGTTAATTTTGTTTAAAAGAAAGAAGAAAACCAAATTACCAGTATCAGAAATGAAAAGGAAGATTTCACCACCAGTTAAGATAAAATTAAAATAATTATTGTATTTTTGCCCATTTATATGTCAATAATTCTGTAACACTAATTGAAATGAATGTTTACAAAGGTATGAATTACCCAAGTTAACAGAAGAGGAAATAGAATACTTAAATAACCCCATCCTAGAAAAAGAAATTGAATAAGCTAGCAATGAACTTCCTAAAAAAAAAAAAAATCCCCAAGGACAAGTGGATTCACAAGTGAATTTCTACCAAACATTTGAAGAACAACTAATTCCAATATTATATAAACTATTGTGGAGGGAAAACATGGTTAGGCCCAAAAGGAGTCCTACCAAGTTCCTTTTACAACACAATTATGGTGCTGATATCTAAACCAGGAAGACCTAAAACAAGAAAGAAAACTATTGACCAATTTCCCTAATGAATATTGATGTAAAAAATTTTGATAAAGTAAGAGCAAGGAGATTAGAGTAATATATCACAAGTATCATACACTATGACCAGGTGATATACTAGGAATGCAGGGCTGATTCAGTATTTAAAAAGCTATCAACATAATTGACCATATAAATATTAAAATCAGTAGCAATCATATGATTATCTCAATAGATACAGGAAAAGAACTTTTGACAAAATACAGCATGCATTACTATTAAAAACATAAGAGAACATAGGAAGCAATGGACTTGCCCTTAAAACGGTAAGTAGTAGCTATCTAAAACCATCAGCAAGCACTATCTGTAATGATGATAGGTTAAAAGCCTTCCCAATAAGATCATGGATGAAGCAAGGATGCCCACTATTATTCAATGTTGTTCTAGAAATGTTAGCTATAGCAGTAATATAAGAAAAAGACACTGATGGAATTAAAACAGTCAATAAGGAAACAAAACTATCACTCTTTACAGATAATATGATGATATACTTTAAAAATCCCTGAGGATCAACTAAACAACTAGTTGAAATAACTAACACCTTCAGCAAAGTGGCAGGATATAAAATAAACCCACATAGATTATCAACCTTTCTATATAATACCCACAAAGTCCAGCAGCAAGAGATAGAAAAATAAATTCCACTTAGAATAACTATAGATAATATAAAATACTTCAGAATCTACCTGCAAAGAAAAACCCAGGAACTATATGAACACAAGTACAAAACACTTGTCATGCAAATGAAGTCAGATCTAAGTCAGTTGCTCATGGAGAGGCCAAGTCAATATAATAAAAATGACAATTCTACCTAAATTAATTTATTTATCCAGTGCCATACCAGTCAAACTACCCCCCGCCAAAAGAAACTTATAGAGCTAGAAAAAAATAATAATAAAATTCATCTGGAAGAAAAAAGATCCATGAAATAGACTAGATACAAAGGAAGCAGTAGTAAATAACCATAGTAATATAATGTTTGAAAAATTTAAGACCCAAGCTTTTAGAACAAGGACTCACCATTTGACAAAACTATTGGGGAAAATGGAAATATAGTATGGCAGAAACTAGGCATAGAACAACTTCTTATACCATATGTGAAGATAAGGTCAAATAGATACATGATTTAGACATAAAGGATGGTAACCATAAACAAATTAGAAGAAAAAGGAATAGTTTACCTGTTAAGTTTACAGAGAAGAATTCAGGACCAAGAAGAGACAGCATTATGAAATGTAAAATAGATAATTTTGATTATAATAAATTTAAATGGCTTTTCACAACAAAATCAATGCAACCAAAACTAGAAGGAAAACTGAAAGCTATAAGTTAAATTCTATAGAAATTCTCTCTGATAAAGGCATAATTTCTCAAATATGTAGAGAACTGAGTCAAATATATAAGAATACAAGTCATTCCCCAAGTGATAATCAGTCAAAGCATATGAATAGATAATTTTCAGATAAAAAAAACCAATACCAAAGATATCTGTAGTCATATGAAAAAATGTTCTAAATCACTACTGATTAGAGAAATGCAAATTAAAACAACTCTGAGGTACCACTTCACATCTATCAGATTGACTAATATGACAGAAAAAGGAAATGATTGATGTTAGAAAGTATGTGGGAAAATTGGGACACTAAAAAGTGGAGCTGTAAACTGATCCAGCTATTTTGGAGGGCAATTTGGAACTCTGCCCAAAGGGCTATAGAACTGTGCACACCCTTTGATCCAGCAATACTACTACTAGGTCTATATCCCAAACAGATAAAAAGGGAGGGGGGTGGGAACCTATTTGTATATCAAATTGCTTACCATCCCAGGGAAGGGTCAAAGGAAGGAAGAAAAGAGACAATTTGAAACTCAAAATGTTTAAAAACGAATGTTAAAAAATTGTCTTTACATGTAATTGGAAAAAATAACATGTTTTTAAAAAAGAATGTGGGAAAATTAAACCTGTGACAAATATCTATAACCAAAAATAAAATAAAATAAATGCCCCGACTAGCCATGGCCTCCCCCAAATATGCTTCAATCTATTCTCTGAGTTCATCATGTCTCTATCTGTAGGTAGCTAGCATGTTTCTCATGAGAGGAACAGTTTTTTTTCCTTTATTCCTATTCCCAGTGCTTAACCAGTACCTGACACATAGTAGGTGCTTAATAAGTACATGTTGACTTCACCTGACTTAATTCTAAGAGTGAAAAGTGGTAGAAAGTACAAGGTGAAGGGGATGAAAGACACTGGGATTATGGACGGGGGCTAGTCAAATGACCTTGGTTTCCTGGTAGATAGTCTGGAGAAGACTATAATTCCAAGGCAGTAAGTCATCCTCATCCTCAGTTTCAGAAATATATTTGTCAAACATGCCCAAGTCATATGTATTCCCTAGTAAGCAAATTTCTGTTTGTGTCCTCTATGACAGCAAATTATCCCTACTGGTGCTAGGTGTGTATTTGTACTCCAGGTTTATGGTAGAGGTTTTTTGTTGCTTCTTTCCATACTATTACATTTTAGTAAATGCATTTGCTTTGAGCTAATTATACCTTCTGGCTGACTATTAAAGATAAGCACATTCATGAGGGACTGTGAGCTATATCGTTTTAGGAATTTGGAACCATAAATACCTTCAAGCTGGAGTAGCCACCCTCTGGGAGGCTCAATGACTTGGGGAGAAGGAGTATCTACTGTGTTACACTCTATTCTGTAGTGTAACTGAACTACTTTCTATTGGTAGGATTTGTTGCACTATTCCTTTTTCCATGCCTTTACTCTCACCAGGGTGTGTGTGTGTGTGTGTGTGTGTGTGTGTGTGTGTGTGTGTTTTGAGACCCTTTATTCACATTGGCATGAGTCCAAGTCATCCCCATTCATTAAATCCCAACTCATATGCAACCTCCTGCAGAAAGTCTTCCTGATTGCCCTCCACTGCCCTCTCCTACCAGAAGTGATAGCTTCTTCCTCAAAAAAACTTTGTATGTTTCTTGGAATTTATTCTATGCTGCATTGTAGCCTGGGCATATGCACCATGCCAATCCTATTAAGTTGTAGGTTCCTTGATATCAGAATAGTCTCATTCATCTTTGTGTCAACTATAGTTTCTAAAGCATAACAGTAACTTAAATCTTTATTGAGTTTAATTGCAATAGATTTCAGAAAAAAAAATAAGGACAAGGCCCAGACCTCTAACTGAATCAGTACAGGGAGCTCCTACATGAACAAACTCCCCCAATGAGACTGCGCACCTTATATGCAACTTATATTCTTTATGAGTTGTACAGTGCAGTGAGACAAAATTATTTGTTCAGAGTCAATCGCACAGGCAGCGTCAGGGCTGACACTTGAACACAGATCTTCCTGAATTCAAGGCCAACTCCACCATACTGCAATACCAGACAAAAATACTTTTTTAGAAAAATCAACACTGAGGATCATGACATCAGAGATCACACAGTTCAAACTTCCCTTAAAGATACACTAATATTCCTCTGAACATGTCCTTCCTTGGTACCGCTACTTACACTGTTCCCTATCTTTGGAATGTTCCCTTTTACACTTTTTGCCTATTCAATTAAATTTATTTCAACAATTTTAAGGACTTATTATGTATAAGGCATTTTTTTTCCATTCTTCAAAGTCCCACCTTTGTTACACTTCCTCCATTCAGCATTCCATGATTACATAATTGATAATGAATTTTCCTCTTAAATTTCACATAGCACTGTATGTTGTACCTCTTCTCTTTGGGGTACTTAGCTTGCAATACTCTATAGTGTATAATGCTTCCATGTCACCATCACCCTACAAAGTGGATTGTTGTTGCTGTTGATGATGATGATGATGATGGTGATGGTGATGGTGATGGTCATGATCCTTAAAGTTCTAGGAAGATATGACGCATGGCTTATCTAAACTTTGTATCTCCCCCAGTCCCTAATGCAGTACCCTTCACACAGCAATAATTAATAAGTGCTTATATGATAATACCAATGGATAAATGATCCATGGGATGGTGGGCCAATGTTTAGGTTGAAGCTGAAGCAGTATGAGAGGATGAGGGATTAGATTGACTCCAAAGTCCAGGTTGGAGACAAAATGAGCATCAGCAAGGGGTGCTACACACCCATCATGGAACACAAGCCATGCTTTTTTCACTGACATAGCATCTTAACACCTCACAGAATCATTGAGCCATAGGATCACAATATTGGAAGTGAACTCAAAGACCAAAGTGTATCTGTAAAGGAATTCTCTCTACAGCATCCCAGAAAGACTTTTCTTGAAGACTTTGAGTGATGGAGACCCCATTGCCTCTTTATAACATAGTCCATTGCACTTTGGGGTGTTTCCAATTAATAGGAAGCCTGACCTTAGTTATGTTGAGCTGAAATTGGCATGTCTATAACTTCTATCCATTACTCTAAGTTCTATCCTCTGGGGACATGAAGAGCAAGCCTAATCCTTCCTTCACAAGACAGTCCTTCAATGACTTAAACACAGATCTCATACCCTTCAACCAATTGCAGATAGCTATTTGGGGAATAGTGAATAACTCCGTTTCGTTGCAGTGAAGTGCTATACACACAATTTAGCACCAAAAGGGATCCCCCAACTCCAAGGGCAGTTCCCTCAGAGGATGTCTACCTCAGGATGAAGACATTCTTAGGATCCATACCCTCACGCCTTCTCTCCCCTTTTACAAATGTATGCACCTTATTTCCCTTTAGTTCTTGGAGGGGTTCTAAACTTGGAAACTGGCTCTTCTTCCAATTAGGGATGCTGCTAGTGATATAAACTCTTAGTTCTATAGCACTTTATGTGGTGCATTCCTCATAGCAGTAGTGCTGGTATTATTACCTTTTTCCTAGATAAAACAAAAAACAAAACCACTCACTGTTCTAGGCCAGAGCTTCTTAAAAATTTTCCCACTATTAATCCCTTCAGTGCTTGCTAAACTATGGGTTGTATATGGGGTCATGAAGCACTGCTCTAAGCAATCTTTTAAGACAGGAGCTCTTAATTTTTTTGTGTGCTCTGGACCCCTTTAGAAGTCTGTTGAAGTCCAAACGCCCATTTCAAAATAATGATTTTAATTTCATAAAATAAAATATATAAGGTTGCATAGTGAAGCAATTATATTGAAATAGTTATCTTTTTTTAAGATTGGGTTTCCCTATCTCCTCAAGCCTGGAAATACAAGGATTACTCATGGTCTTACTGTAGTAGACATGGGAACTTTGATCTATTCCATTTCAAACATGGACCATTTTGCCAGTCCTGCAACCTGATGGTCCTGTCCTGAGCAAGCCTACCATATTAGTGCTATATTTAATACATATACATGATTTGCTTAGCCCCCTGGAGTTCAGAAGCCCTGAGCTCTAGGGATCCACCATCCCTAGATTCAGGGATTGCAGGCATACACCACTATCCCCTACTATATATATTTTTTTAAAGTTCACAGGTTCAGGTTAAGAACCCCTGCCCAGATGTAGAGGTGATACAGACCTTCATTTCTAAAGAGAGTTTCCTGACCCAAGAGTTCCCTATATTGATTAAAGCAAATTTCACATCTCATCCTTATTTCTATCTAAAATCCATATAATTCAATTCAATGAACTTTTAAGTTCTTGTTATAGTCTTCTAGACTTTTCTCAAGCTTACAGGGCTTGTAAATGATAAAGTTGGAGTTGGGACCTGGTCCAATTCATACTTTCACTGCATCATGATATGTATCATATATTCAATAGCCAACAAGGACTATACTTTCAATGAGTACCTCAGACTAAGGTATGCCTAAAAGCTGCAACTTGCAAGGGAGACTGGGTAGTAAGACAAGTGCCAGAGGCAAATTATTTAGCCTGTGGTCAGATTCACCCAAGCTGCTGAGAGCATCACAAAAGCTACACAATGTATGTGAAGAGAGATAGCTTTGGGTCTTTTTTATTTCTGGCTTTCCCCTTCATGCTGGATCTTGTCCTTGTTTTTCTTAAATAACATTATCTGGAGACTGTGAGACATGGAGTTAGGAGGGAAGGGTTAAGGACAGTACAAAGTCATCTCAGAGAATTTTGTTATTGACAAAGCCAGGACCTTCCAGTGCTAAATTTTCAGGTGAGTATTTGCAGCACAGATTGAGAGACACAATACCAATTATGATAATAATGAAGGAAGATTCCAGAATGTACCCTGTATTCTTTTTTGAATAGTTCCCAGCATGAAATGTGAGCCAAGAAATTTTAACAGGTCATCAAGCCTTGGTGCAGTCCCAAGAAGGAGAGCAACTGATCCTTTAAAGCAGGCATTCTTATCCTGGGAGTCCAAGAACTTGTTACATATACATAAATGTGTGTATACATATATAATATGCATATATGTTATTTAGATAAATTTATTTCAGCCTAATTGGCTTCTTTTATAATCCTATGTCTCTAGGTGACACAGCAAATTTACTATTGGATCTGAGTCAGGAAGACTTGAGTTCAAATACAGCTTCAGATACTTATTAGCTGTTTGGCCCTAGGCCAGTCCTTTAACCTATTTCTACCCAATTTTCCTCATCTGTAATATGGGGGAATTCATATTTGTAAAGTGTTTTGCAAACTTAAAAGTCCAGTATAAATGTTAGCTATTTATTTATCTTTATACATTGGAAAATATTCTAAAAAGGGGGTCCATAGGTTTCACCAGACTGTCCAAGAGGTCTATGACACAAAACAGGTTAAAAGAGAGAGAAGTTAAGCAAACCCTTGTGATCTTAAATTCCTCCAGACCACAAGGAGCCTGAAAAGAGACTTCATATGTCCACATCTGCCTTGCCATTACTCAATTCTAATGAATGTGTTTTTCCCCCATTACAGAGTTCCTTCAGTTCATTCAGGGGCTTCCTTTTGCCTTTCTTCGTATCCCTAGAATTAAGTACACTTTCTAGCACATAGTAAGAACTTGTAATAAATGTTAATTCACTGACTGTCTAAATGTTAAAAGGAGAGGGCTTGAGCTATGAGTATCATTTTGGGGGAAAAGTAGGTGATGAATTGTTCCATATTACCATAGAATTACAAAATCTCAGAGACAGAAGGGAACTCAGATGGTATATAGTCTGTCCTGCTTTTGACCAGGAAGCACCTGTAGAGTGATCCTTGTTTTAAGACCTCCAAAGAATGGAACCCATCATCTCTTGAATTGGACCTTTCTACTTCAGATAATAGTCTTTGGGAACCTTTTCCTGACCTCCAACCAAAATCTACCTTTCTGTAGCTTTTCCTCATTTCCCCTAATTCTGCCCTTTGGGGACAAGCAGTATAAGTTTTTGCCTTCTTGTACATGACAACCCTTCAAAGACTTTAGTACCACTATCATGTCTTGCCTAGGTCTTCTCTTCTCCAAACTAAATATCTCAATTCATTCCATCAGTCTTCATAGAGCATGAACTCAAGGGATCTAACAAACCTGGTTGCTCTTAAAGGACCCTAGCTTTAGAACTGGAAGGAGCCTTAGGAGACACCTAATCCAACCCCCTCATTTAAGAAAAAGACACTGAAGTACAAAGAAAATATCTAAGTTGCAAAAGCTCACAGAGATAGTAAATGTCCCAGGTGGGATTTGAATCTAGGTTTTTTGACTACAAATCCAGTACTCTTCCCACTATACAATGAAGCCTTGTCTTGGACACTCTCCAGCCTAACTACATCCTTCTAAAACTGAAGCATCCAGAACAAAAACCAATACCCCAGATGTGGTCACCGAAGGACAGAACATAACACAACTATGACCTCCCTTACTCTGGATATGTTAATAAAGCCTAAGCTCTATACAGTTCATCCTAATGCTACCTTTTTCACAGCCCAACTGGCATCTAGGAAACCGAGTGGACATCTTTATGACCTCAGCCCATCACAGGATTCAGAAGAACTATCTTCAAGGCACATCTGATAATGCAGAGGAAAAACCTGCCGTGGGTTTCCATGCCCCCCCAAAAATGGATTTTTCCTTGGGAGAAAAAAAAAACAATTTATTGCTCCCAGAAAATTTCCCTGTCTCCATAAAACAAAGCCAAGTGTTTGCAGATGGGAGAAATTTAATAAAGTGTTTCTCTAGACAGGCCTTTACACCATCTGTCTCCAGAGGAGCTGGCTCTTTTCTCCTGCCTCCCAAAACAACAGAGCGATATCTACTTCATGGACTCCAATGAAGGGTCTGAGAATATCTGCAACCCAGCAGTACATTGTCAAGGGAGCTTGGCTTGAATCCTTAACTCGGTCACTTATTACCTTTGTGACCTTTGGGAAGCTACTGAATCTCTTTGGTTCACAGCTTCCTTATTTATGAGTTATCAGAGTCTCTTTCAGCTCTAAACCTATAATCTATGATCCTAAATTCTGTCTGAAGAGTCACCCACAATGGTAATATGCTTTGTATTTATGGAATACAAACATTCATTGGTCTTTTTTTCCAGGATGAAATAAGCCATGACTTAGAATCAGAAGACTTAATTTCAAATCATGACACCACAACTTAACCATATGTAGCCACAGACAAGTCACTTAACACCTCTGGTCATTAGTTTCCTCATTTTTCAAACTGGAGATTAATATGATTTTTACTCTTTGTCTTCCAGGTTTGTTGTGAGTCTTAAATGAGAAAATGGATGGAAGGTGCTTTTTAAACCTTTCAGTGCTATAACATAAATATCAGCTGATACATATGTTGTCTTATTGGATCTGGCATGTTGGAGGGGCAGCTAGGTGCAACCAAAGCTATGGGAGAATCCTCAAGCTATTTTCAAAAGGGAATTCTCATGCCATGGGCATTGACTAGGACAGTGACCAACGTCACCTACTCTGAAAGAAATGACCAGCACCAGGTAGGTACTAAAGTCAGCTTTTACTAGCTCATAAGATCAGATTGTTAAATTTTTAGCGTGAGCATTTACATCTTGGAAATTGGTGAATATTATAAATCGGGGCTTGATTTGTTGTTTTGTTGATTATCTAGACTTAAGAAAGTGATGAGAAAATGCTAATTAATGCAAATTAAACTTAAAAGTATGCCATGCTTATTTTTGTCAAAGAACATTTATCAGCCCACCTTTGACAAAGGCCACCATTGCCCAAGGGTGATGGAGTGGGATAGGATAACCAATGAAGACCCTGGACCATTCAAAGAAGAAAAGAATGAGATTATCCAATCAGATTATCTATGGCATTATCCTTCAATGACCCCAGGAAAGACTAACATCAGTCACTTTGCTCAGTGGTCTAAAGGAATCATCTTGTACTTGCATAGTTGGTATCCAAGGACCTATATCCAAGGACCTATAGCCTTGCATAGTTGGTAACCAAGGACTCTTTGCCCTTAGCCCACCATCAATTTCCTAACCACAGCATGGGGAAATGGTTTTAGACCAAGTATTTAGAATTAGAGGATTTGAATTTAAATCTTGATTTTGCTATTTACTACTTAGCATTAAATAAAATAACATCCATAAAATGTTTCACAAACGTTTAAAGTAACATGTAAATGTTAGCTATTATTAGTTGTACCTATATGACCTAAGACAAATTACTCTCTAGGGCTTGGCTCCCTCATTGATAGAGGGAAGGGCTTAAACTGGATGAACTGGAGGTCTCTTCTGGTCTCTATCTTATGTTATTAGAAAGTAAGCTCCTGGAGGACAAAGATTGCTTTGTTTCTGTTTTTGCATAGACAACAGCACCTAGTTCCTGGCCCATGGGAATGTGCCTTATGCCTAAAAAGGTGGTTGAGTGATTGATTCATATTAGAACCTAATCTAGTTTATGAGTTCAGTATCAGCTTGGTCTGAAGAATCCCTGTAAGTCCAAAATCTCTGTGAGGCCCTATAGTGGGTTGGGGAATATCATAAGGGGCATTCCAAAGTTGAGCTAAAGCCACACATCTATCTGAATATTGAGTGTCCTAGTTCATAAGGTTAAGACTAAAGAGAAAACTTGAAGGATAAGTGGAAGTGAGGAAGAATACATTCAGTAGGAGCAAGCAAGGTGGTACAATGGTTAACATCTAGGGAGAACCTGTCCATGAACCCACCACTCTCTGTGATTTGGGAATGCCTGACAGTTATGAGAGGCTGTCCAGGATGTATGTGCCTCTGTTGGAGAATGAAATGAAAATAAAGGGCAAACTACTCTAACCAAGTACCCCTAGTGAGGTATGTAAAAGTCTCTAACCAAGGAACTAAAACAATATGCAAAAAAGAGTCCGGAATTCAATTCAGAAAGCCCCCTTAAGCGCCTACCATGTGCCAGTTAGTGGCGATAAAAGACAAAAACAAAACTAGTTCTTGCTATCAAAGATATTACATTCTACAGTTAATGTCACCATTGCTGTTTCAATACAGGTGTGTGAACACTAGCTTTCCCTCCACAGATCTGGGCTTCAGCAAATTGTCTAGTGAAGATAAATATTGAGTTTCTCAGGGCAGAGTATCCTTGTTTTGGAGAGGATTTCCAATATGATCCTCCCTTATTGGTGATTCTTCCCTTAGGAGAAAAGACTTGAACTAATCCTCAGAATTTACTATGGAATCAAGAACTTCCTTAAGGGGAAATCAATGTAAATTACTTTGATATTTGAGCAAGACCCAGTAAAGGATCCACATTCAATGGAATGTACCTCAAATAGAATTCAGTAAATGCCCAATCTGAGAATGGAGAATGGTGTTTTAGGAACTCATGCTAGGAGGGAAACTCTCACTAGAAGTACCCCCTCTTGCAATGGAGGGTCTTCTTGAGAGGTTGATCTAAAATTCAGGTCTAGGATCAGTGAGACTGCTAAAAGACATGTCTAACCCTGTTCAGGAAGCTTCAGCCCCATACAGCATGGCTGCCAACCAATCAATCCAGACTGATTTCACATGACTCCTCTTCACACTCTCTACATTCCCGTCAAACTGCTCTCTGTTCCCCATACATCACATTCTATCTCCTGCCCCTGGGCCTTTGGACAAGCTGTGCCTCATACCTGAAATGTTTTCTCTCCTTATCTCCATTCTGTAGAATCCATAACTTCCTGTGAGGTGATGTTCAGATCCCATTTCCTTTTCTGGCCTCTTCATTTGCCAGTGCTTTTCTCTATCTAATCCACCTCCCACCACTAAAAAAAATAATAATTTGTATTGAATTTGAATATATCTTATATTAGAAGTAGAATGGCTTATTAGATTTTTTAAAAAGTTGGACCTTGAGTCAGGAAGACTTGAGCTTAAGTCTAGCCTTTTCTATGTATTGATTAAGGGAGCCCAGTACTTCCCTTAACCTCTCACTGCCCCCAGGCAACTCATAAACCCATTAGTTGAACAAGAGTTTGATATTTGCCCTGGGAGAATGACTTCCCTCTATCAATGAAATCACTGGTATGGTCAAAATATGGAAATATAGCTAGAGATTGAAGTAAAGATGGAGATAGAGAGAAAGAAATGATAGATATATGTTGATATTTATATAAGTAGATGTATATTAGGACAGAGATATAGAGGATAGGTACAGATATGAAACAGAAGTCATCCCAAGTACCATGTATAGAGATGCATCTGCACCCTGACCCCTTCTAATGGGTCTCATATACTCTTCTCCCATGCTAAAAGAGGGGCAGAACCAGCAGCTTCCGAGTGGCCCCTTGGTTCCTATGACACTGGGGAGAGGGTAGGACTTTTTGGTGGCAACTGAACCAGGAAGAAGCACCTATAGATTAAATATTGAGAACAGATGCTTTCTTATCTCTTTTCAGGTCTTTTTGTTGTGACACAACCAATACAAGCTCTCTCTTTAACTTCTATGGAGGAGGGAAAGTGATTCCTTCTGTCTTTCTCCTCCCTAGCAGCATATGCATAAGAATACAAGTACAAAAGCTTTCTGTACTAGGTGAACTTGAGATGGGACATCAATTCTCCAGCTTCCATCATCCAGCTATATTATCACCCAACCTTCATATTTCCATCTTCTTCACAAGAAACTCATGAGATACTTTATTGACAGATTAGCTAAAGTCTAAGTAAAATATAGTCATAGCATTCTGCTCATCTACTACTTTATAATTCTGCCCCAAAAGGATATTTGATAAATCTAACATAATCTATAGTGAGTAAGAAAGACTGAGAGATGTATGCTGTCCAAAGACTTTTACTTATGAAAAAGAACATAAATCAAAAGAATTCTAATTGGGAAGATCACATGAAAATAACCAAATGGGTACAAGATACATCCAGAGTAGACAGAAGATGATCTCAGAGGCAAGACATTAACAGTTATGGGGACCAGGAAAATCTCCTAAAGAAGATGAAATTTTAGTTTGAATCTTGAAAGAAGTCAGGAAGGCAGAAAGTGGAGGTGATGAGGGAGAGTATTTCAGGCATAGTGGAGCATTTAGTAAGAAGATGAAGAATCAGGCAATGAAGGAACAGCAAGGTAGCCTGTTGGATTGTAGAATAGATATGTGGCGGGGGAGGGCCAGTTTGCTAAGGAATTTAAAAGCCAAATAGAGGATTTTATATCTGAACCTGGAAGTAATAGTCATTAAATATGTTAAGTGGGGAATGGAGGTACCCAGCTAGTTTGCTGAGTAGGAGACTATCCA
This sequence comes from Gymnobelideus leadbeateri, assembly GCA_011680675.1. Lineage (NCBI taxonomy): Eukaryota > Metazoa > Chordata > Mammalia > Diprotodontia > Petauridae > Gymnobelideus > Gymnobelideus leadbeateri. The sequence goes on along the minus strand of WOXC01009027.1, from coordinate 1,226 downwards.
TGGCAGACAGTCTTTAGGAAAAATAACCTTGGCAGCTATGTGAAGGATAGATTGGAATAGAAAGAGGCTTGAAGTTGGGAGATCAACTGTAAGACTATTGAACTAATCCAAAAAAGAGATGATAAGGTCTTTAAACTGGGGGAGGGGAGGAGAGGATTGGCTGTGTGAGTGGAAAGAACAGGTTATATACAAGATATGTTGTGAAGGTAAAAATGATAAGAATTGGAAAAAAACTGGATACATACAATGAATAAGACTAACACCGAATTTGGTAGCTTGGATAGGATGGGAGATGGTTGTGCCTTCTACAAGTAAAAAACATTTTAGAAGTGGGGAAGATTTATTAGGGGGGAGGGGAGAAGAAAATTATTTGTTAGGGAGGTTATAGTGGGGGTTCTGTTTGCATATGGATTAAACTAGATGGCTACTGAGGTCCCTTCCTGTTAGGATCATGTTCTAAGGATAATTCATGGTCTAAGTGTTTATTGATGTATGCCTATAAGTCTTCTGTCTTTTAAGTGTTTTTGTGGAATATAAAATAAATAGCTACTTCATGCCTGTTATCTATTACTTTGTAATCCATACCACAGCTTATTTAAGACATTGTCCCTGGCGCTTGAGAGTGGAAATGCAACAAGCTACAACTTGTGAGAAAAAATGAACATAGGCCATGTAAGTTCAGAACTAGAGCTTTTTATGGATGAGAGAAACTAACTGGCCTACAGCTGACACATAAGTAATAAACTATATCTGTGTGTAGGTATGTATGTGTGTGTATCTGTGTGTCTGTGTGTGTATATACAAACATGCATACACACATTATATATACATACATATATATATACATACATATATATACGTGTGTGTACATATCTGTTTCTGCATATTATAGGCACCTATGATAAAGTGTCATTCTTGCAGTCAGAAAGACCAAAGTTCAAATCTAGCCTCAGACATTTAATAACAGTGTGATCTTGGGTAAGTCATCAAACTTCTTTTTTGTCTCACTTTCTTCATATGTAAAGTGGGAATAATAATAGCTTCTACCTCCCAGGGTTATTGGGAAGAACAAATGAGATAATATTTGTAGTGTTTAGCACAGTGCTTTTCACATAGCAAGTGCTGTATAAATGTAAGCTATGATGGTGATAACAATGAACAATGATGACGATGATGACAACGACGAAGATGATGATGATGATGATGATGATGATGATGATGATGAT